>JAHHZJ010003643.1:0-50520 GCA_021437245.1 Aegilops speltoides
GGCTTCAATGACGATAAGTCCGGCGCGCATAATGTTCGGCATTGCAAGGCGGGTTCCTCCCTTGAATAATCCAGAGAAGATCATGAACACCGGGATGGTGTCCGCTCTGCAAAATAAATTCCACATTCCACCGTAGAGAGAATAATGCACATAAATCCAATCTGTGGCGTATTTTGCGGCATGACATCACACCGCTACTGGGCCTTTACTTGAATTGTTTTTATTATACCACCAAAGACGTTTAGCGGCGGTTTCTTGGCACATCTTGTCGAGCAGTAGATCGTGCTCCCTTATTCAGGATTCTCATCAATCTGGACATGGGTAACCCAACGCGCCATTGATGGTGGCGCTTGGGAGATAAGCGAGTTTTACCAGTTGGTGGTGGGGGCGATAGTCTTCGCCTCGCCTATATAAGGGATAAGGATTCACCTTTTCACCCACGCCTTCTTCCTCCTTTGCTCATCCACCTCCAGCACTCAAGCTCCAACGCCCAAGCTCGCGCATCTCGTCTTAACCTTCCCCGACCATGTCCGGAGGGGGAGGCAAGTGGTTGGCTTCCACCATCAAGGAGGAGCACATCACCAAGCTGCGCAACGCCGGATACCTTTCCAGCGATATTGCGCACCGGCAGCCCGACGAGGGGCAGCTCATCCCTACCCCTGGGCCCCATGAGAGGATCGTCTTCCTTCCCCACTTCCTCCGGGGACTGGGCTTTCCACTGCACCCTTTCGTCTGGGGGCTCATGTTCTATTACGGCCTGGATTTCCACGATCTGGCGCCGAACTTCATCCTCAACATCTCGGCGTTTATCGTCGTGTGCGAGGCCTTCCTCTGCATCCAGCCCCACTTCAGCCTGTGGCTCAAGACCTTCAACGTCAAGCCGAAGGTTGTGAAGGGCACGCAAGCGGAATGCGGAGGCGCCATGTTGGGCAAGTTGCCCAACGTCCTTTGGCTCGAAGGGGCCTTCGTGGACTCCGTTAAGGGGTGGCAATCGGGGTGGTTCTACATCACCGAGCCGCGCAAACCCACGTGGGCGGCGGCCCCCGAGTTTAGATCTGGCATCCCCATGCAGCTCACCTCCTGGAAAGAGAAGGGCTTGTTATGGGGCAATCCGAAGGAGCTGACGGGACTCCGAGCCTGTATCCAGAAGCTGGTGAACAATAAGCTCAGGCTCGTCGACGTGGTCCAAGTCATGCTCATCCGCCGGATTCTCCCATGCCAAGAACGGGCATTCAATCTATGGGAGTTCAATCCGGAACAGCACCAGGCGCTAAGCGGGCTCTTCGACACGACGTATGAAGGCGCCTGGAGGGTGCTGTTTAAGGGCGTAAAGCCCGCATCCGCCGACGGAAGAACGCGGATTTCGCCGCAGACATCCGGTGACGAGGTAAGTGATTCAACCCCTTTACGGGACACTTGTGGTAAGCAGATTGATTCTAAGAGGGTTTCAATCTCTCTTTCCTTTGGCAGGAATGGATGGAGAAGGCCGAGCAACTCATCCGTCCAGCTCCCATGCCGAAGACCCGTGAACGCCCGTCTAGCGAGGGCTCTTTGGTTCCGACACCGCACGTGGTGCCGGAGAAGAAGGCCAAGAAGGTGGCCATGGGGACTCGAAAGAGTTCCGTAATCAAGCGTCCGACGACGAGGCGGACTCCTCCCCGAGAGGAGGAAGAAGACTCTCTCCCGGAGGAGGAGAGAGGAAGAGGAAGGCTTCCCAAGGGGGAGGCGAAGGGTCCAAGAGGGGAGAACTATTCCCGGGACAATTCCGCCAACACCATCGTTGGCGAGGAGGAGGGCCTTCAAGGGCCAGGCCTCCCATGAGATCGTAAGTATCCGGATCCACGATATGCAATTTCTTTCGCGTCACCTAGTGTCCTACTAATGCCGCATCCGTCCGCGATCCGGCCGATGATGATCTCCCGCTTCATCGAGAGGGTCGTTGGCCCCGTCGGATGTGGATTCACTTCCGATTGCCTCTACCCCCCGCGCCGATGAGGACGCCGAGGTGGGATCCCAAAGAGGGACCCATCAGGAGGAGGCTCCGGAGGCGCCGCTAGGCAGCCTCCCGGACTTTGCGCCGGACTCTACATCGGAACCTGCAGCGGTTCTAGAGTCCGGCAGGCGGCCCCTTCGAAAGAAGGGCAAGATCAGTGACACCGGCGGCCTCCCCAACCGGGGCGCGGACAACTTGTTGGAGGCGCAAGGCGCTTCCATCGAGGAAGAACGGCGCACTATCATGAGTGCGGTGATTGAAGGTTCGGCTTC
Source organism: Aegilops speltoides (assembly GCA_021437245.1). NCBI lineage: Eukaryota > Viridiplantae > Streptophyta > Magnoliopsida > Poales > Poaceae > Aegilops > Aegilops speltoides. The sequence goes on from JAHHZJ010003643.1 coordinate 2,266, forward strand.
GCCAAGAGCGGGCTGACTGAAGCTCGCAGCAGCCTTCTAACGAGCTTTGAGGTAGAAGTTATAATTATGTAATGTAATACCGCATAGACGGTAGCCTCGATGCTCGGTTCGGTGTTCGAGAAAGAAAAGCGGATGAGGATCTAAGAAGATATACGCAGGTTGCTTAAAATATGTCAATATGGGTTTGCAGCGGCTGCCGACCTCTGCCGCCCGATTGCTGGAGGTCGGTGCGTTGAAGCGAGGATCTCGAGCGATCCGAGCAAGAGCTCGGCCATGCCAAGAAGCAGCTCGAGGACAAAGAAGGTGAGTAACACCACTTTGAATAGTTACCTTGCAGAAAAGGATTTCGGTTGCAATAAAATTAACAAGGATAATATGGGTATTGCAGGGGCCACGAACGAGGTGGCAGCCCTGAAGGAGGCTGTGTCCGCGGCTGAACGTAGTGCAGCCGTGAAACGGGCAGAGCAAGAAAAGCAGGAGGCACAGGTGGCGGAAGTACGGCAAGAGCTCCAGGCTCTCATGGAGAAGCATGAGAGTTTGGAGCATGACTCCAAGACTCGAGAGTCCGATCTTGCCTCGGCTCTCGAAAGTGCCAAGTCCGCCAAGGCTGAGGCTCGTAAGGCCCTTCAGGAGGGTGAAGATGTAAAGAAGATAGCGGCGGGTAAGGCATTTTTCATGCAAAGCAAGCATGTTAATGTAAACTACCCGACACTTACCCGCATTCGAGCTCTCGAGGCGTTTGCAGATCTGCGCGTAGTGTGTCCGATGCCGCCGATTCTATCGTGGCGAGGAGGGAGCTCGGCGGAGAAGTTCTTCAGACTCAAGACGCTGAGGCCGCCATCCGTGCCCCAAGCGACCAGTGAAGCAGCTGGTCGAACTCCACAAGGTAGCCGAGGAGGCCATGAAGGGCCTTATAGTCCGGTGTGCTGGACAGGCCATGCCTGTGAGCTACTTCTGCCTCGTCGTGGCGGTGGTGGATGCGTGCCCTTGGGTGGAGGTCATCAGCGCTCCGCTTTGATTGAAGGTGCTCGTCGGGCCCTTGCCCGCACAAAGGTGCACAGGGCAGGCTGGATGCGAGAAGCTTCTCCGACCGCCGCCACCGGGCAAGGAGTATCATACGCCCGAAATGTATTATAAAACTGTCCTGAAGGGAGCCCGCGATATTGCGGATGAATGCCCCAGAGATGTAATTTTTGAGTAAACTCGCTATGTATTATCCTGTGCGCTGAAAACTTTGTTCATGTGCGCATTAAGAAACGCTTGTTTAATTTAAAATATTACCTTCTGTGCGGCCGCTTATAAAATCGAGAGATGGCAAGTCGTTGGCTTCAGCCCCGAGCCATGAGTCTTTGGGGTGTTCGGGATAAACTTGAGCACTCTTGTTCCCATTTTGGGTCCATCTAGGAGGCGCCAACACAACGTAACAAGGCAACCAGACTTATAATGCTTGAACACTCTCACTTAGCCATAGAATTCTATAATTTTAAATTTCGGCGAAGCCCCTGGTATTCGGAAGACCGAATCCGGGGCGCTATCCATGCCTTCGTCGGACATTTATCCGGAACTTCGCTCGAAGCGGCGTGAGTCTTTAAGGACTCGAAAGGACCTCTCGAACAGCGACCAGTCTCTCGCCTTATCATGCCGGTCCAGTTTAGCTTTCCTCCGAGGCGCCGCCTGCTCAACCGGGCGCAATCGCAGTGGTTCTCCAGTGCCACCTTAGCCGCAGAACGGAACGAAGGCACCAAAACATGGGAGCCGGGCAAACCCAACTATTGACCCAAGACATGATTCGAGCCGATTCATATAATGCTATAAGTTCGGGTGCCGCACTTATGAAAGTGTTCGGACTTATCACACCGTAATGTGGGGAACATAAGCCCTGGTGTATTAGACCGCACCAAAATATCTGGTGCAAGATGTCCCTGTAATGAATATATATATATATATATATATATATATATATATATATACAAAGTAATGTAATTGCAATCGGAAAGTGCTGCATTATTTATTAAAGGAAGTCTGCTATGAGTGCGGTGATACAAATAGTCTTGGTAAGCAAGGGATTTGGACTAATTAAACATGTCCCCTCCGAGGATGAGCTGCGGACTTGGTGTATATAATCGAATTTAATGCTCGTAATTGAGACCATCTGAGTGTTCGTTGCAGCCTTCTTTCTTCCCTGGCTGTTGCATCGTGAGTTCGGTAGGTTCACCGCCGGACAGGGCCTCTAGTTAACGGAGTCCTGTGTATACAAAGAAGGAAAATAATAATAAAAAGGGTGGCGCACTTGCGAGCCCCTGGTGTGGTCGAGCCGCACTCTCGGTCCATTGTGATCGTGCCCCTTCCCCTGCGCCCATGGTATCTCTAAAGCGTAATGATGTAAGCGGAGAGTTGTTCTTGCAATCATGCGAGGGCGGGGGTTAGGGCCGCATTGCTACGCGTGCTCTGATCGTGCCAGGTTGTCTTGGTTGGTATTGCTTCGGGCGCATTTTGCTGTATCCGGCCGTTTAATGGCCGGACTCGAAAATTGCCTTAAAAGGCTGCTCAGATTTCGCCTGCGAGAGAGCTTGTATGTTCCTCCATTCGAGAGGGAGCGCCGTATTTCCGTTGACCGTGATGACTCCACGAGGGCTGGCATCTTGAGCTTGAGGTATGCATAATCGCGGCACCGCGCTGAACTTTGCAAACGCAGTTCGTCCGAAAGCGAGCGTGATAGCCGCTGCAAAATGGGACTATATCGAAGATTAACTCTTCGCCCGAAATTATCCGGGATCCAAGACCACTTCGGTGTGGTCGAGCCCGCATAATTGGCTTCCACACCTGGTATGACACCTTTAAAGGTTGTCTTTGTAGGTTTAATCCTTGAGGGGTCTATGCCCATCTTGCGCACTGTATCCTAATAAAGCAGGTTCAGGCTACTACTGCCGTCCATCAGGACTCTCGTGAGGTGAAATCCATTGATGATTGGGTCTAAAACCAATGCGGCGAATCCGCCATGGCGTATGCTGGTCGGATGGTCTCTTCGATCGAAAGTGATCGGACAAGAGGACCATGGATTGAACTTCGGTGCGACTGGCTCCATCGCATAGACGTCCCTTAGTGCGCGCTTCCTCTCCCTCTTGGGTATATGGGTTGCGTAAATCATGTTCACCGTCCGCACTTGTGGGGGGAAACCCTTCTGTCCTCTATTGTTCGGCGGTCGGGTCTCCTCCTTGTCGTCGCTGTTTAGCCCCTTGTCATTGTTTTCGACAATTAACTTGCCTGCCTGCTTGAACACCCAGCAATCTCTGATGGTGTGATTGGCTGGCTTTTCGGGGGTGCCATGTATCCGCATAAGCGGTCGAGTATTCGGTCCAAGTTGGACGGACCCGGTGGTTCTTTGAATGGCTTCTTCCACGACCGGGTTTAGAGCCTCGGAATCCGGCGTGACCGCCAGATCCTCCTTATCGCCGCCGTTAATCGGCGTTTGTTTTGTTTCGACGTGACCTGTCGTTGTGGTCCTTAGTATCCGGACTGCCAGAATTTTTATTGAGGTTGTTGCTGCAAGCTAGCCAGCTATCCTCTCCCGCGCAAAAGCGGGTCATTAATGATGTGAGTGCTGCCATGAATTTCGGATTTTCCTGTCCCAGGTGCCGGGCTAGCCACTCGTCGCGGATGTTATGTTTGAAGGCTGCGAGGGCCTCTGCATCCGGACAGTCGACGATTTGGTTTTTTCTTTGTCAAGAACCGTGTCGTAATTGTCCGCCGATTCCTCTCGCTGCTGAATTATGTGGCTTAGGTCATCGGCGTCTGGTGGCGCATTATCGTGCCTCGAAATTGTCGAGGAATGCGGCTTCGGTGTTCCCAACACCCAATTGACTCTGCGGGCAAGTTGTTAAGCCAATGCCGAGCTGGTCCTTTAAGCTTGAGTGGGAGGTATTTGATGGCATGGAGATCGCCGCCGGGCCATATGGATGTGAAGGAGATAATCTTCAATCCAAACCGCTGGGTCTGTTGCCGTCGTAGGATTCGATGTTTACTGGGTTTAAACCCTTGAGGATTTGATGATCCATTACTTCGTCGGCTGAAGCATAGTGGGTGTCTGGCGCCTCTATATTGAGCAATATCACGACGCAGCTCGAGAGCGTTATCGCTGTGTTCGCCCGCCAGGTTATTGCATCCGGCGCGACGGTATTCGTCGCGGGTCGTGGGGCGCCCTCGTGATCCGTAGATGGATCTGGATTGCCTTGCTTTGTCCTCCAATACGTCTCGCAAGTCCGGCGCGTTCCCTCTTGGCTTCGTACTTTTGGAGCGATGCCGGGGTACGGTCTTTGTGGAGGGTCTGGATGCCTCTCTGTCGCGACCACGGGGTGGTCGGTCGGCCGTATCGTGCACTGGTGATGAAGGTATGTATGCTTCCTCCTCTAATCGGGGGAGCAACTTGCGTCTGGGTAGCTTTTGGAGGGCGCTCGAAGTTTAAACTCTTTGGCCCCGAGGACCTCGGTCCATCGATCGCCGCCAGGTCCTTGTCAGCTTGAAGCTGCTGCTGCTTTTTCTTTAGGCTATTTGCCGTGGCGATAAGCCTGCGTTTAAAACGCTCTTGTTCGACGGGATCCTCGAGCACGACGAATTCGTCATCGTTGAGGCTTGCCTCGTCTTCGGAGGGACATATATTGTTATAATCCTCGACCTCTTCGTCTGCCGCCCTCTCGTGGGGGCTTGCTTCTGCGTCCTCCTGCGCTGAGTCTTGCTGGAGGGGATTATCTTCAACACTTTCTGGGGTATTATTATCTCCTGTGCCAGAATCTCCATTCTTGTTGTGGCGGGATTTAGAGCGGCGCCGCTGACGCCGGCGCTTGGGCTGTTTCTTTAAGGAATCTGCCTCTGCTACCTCTTCGCCGTCCCCGTCCTTTGGGGTGTCCACCATGTATATGTCGTATGACGAGGTGGTCTTCAAAGGCCTGTGGCGCTGGTTCTGTTCGTCTCAAAGATCGCCGTCCATAGCGCCGATGTCTTGAGTCGTAGTCTAGCATGTCGGTAAGATCGCCGAGTGGCTACAAAGTGGGTGGTGGGTGGGCTCTGAATTTCTTCGTCGTCTCAGTATCTCAACCATCCCGCCATAGTCCGCCAGACTCTCCGATAGCGAGAGATGCTTCAGCGAATTTAGGATGTCGCCAAAGGGCGAGTATTGGAAGATGTCCGCGCGGTGAATTCCATAACCGCACCGATCCGATTCGATTGGGGCGCTGGAGGTCCGGAGTCCGCAAGGAGTCCGGCACCTCGAATCACGAGTTCGCGAGGGACAAGGTTGGTGTTTGGCTCCATCGCCGTGGAAGTTGAAGCCCCGAGGTGGTGTCCATCCACCGTCCTCGACCAGGCGATCGGCTCGACTAAGGGCAAGCGGATTCGTAGCGCCACCAAGGCACTGCTCGGGCGGCAGAGCTAGATCATGCCCATCGCAACAAGACTGGCGCTTTGGCTTTGGCTCGAGCCCGTCAAGATCAAGTCCCCGGATGTCGGCCGTGAAGTTTAGGCTTCCGAATTTGACTGATGGCCAGGCGTAGCTTCGATTTGCTCGGATGGCCAAGTGAATTAGCCCGCGATCGGCCGCCGAATAAGATCTGTCCGGGCGTAAAAGTCTCAACTCGACAACATTGTTGATTGAAGATGCCATCGAGCCTATCGGTGACGACATACGAGGAACTCTCAATGAAAGCACCAATGTCGGTGTCAAACCGCAGATCTCGGGTAGGGGGTCCCGAACTATGCGTCTAGGCGGATGGTAACAGGAGACAAGGGACACGAAGTTTTACCCAGGTTCGGGCCCTCTTGATGGAGGTAAAACCCTAAGTCCTGCTTGATTAATATTGATGGTATGGGTAGTATAAGAGTGGATCTACCACGAGATCAAGGAGGCTAAACCCTAGAAGCTAGCCTATGGTATGATTGTTGTGATGTTTGTTGTGTCCTACGGAGTAAAGCCCTCCGGTTTATATAGACACCAGAGGAGGCTAGGGTTACACAGAGTCAGTTACAATGGTAGGAGATCTACATATCCGTATTGCCAAGCTTGCCTTCCACGCCAAGGAAAGTCCCATCCGGACACATGACGGAGTCTTCAATCTTGTATCTTCGTAGTCTTGGAGTCCGGCGGACGATGATAGTCCGGCTGTCTGGACACCCCCTAGTCCAGGACTCCCTTAGTACCCATTTTGCAATGGGTCCTGGTGAGTTAGCAACAAGGATCTTGGGAACCCAAATAGTCCAAGCATAATCATCATAGTTAGTTCCCACAAATTTAGCAAAGGTATGGCCATCATCTCGTCTCATGAGAACGTACGATGGATTGTTCTTGCCGGCAAAATTCTTGGGAATGGCCTTGTCCCTAATGACCTTTCCATTCCCAACACCCTTCAATTCCTTCTCCTTCTCCTTGTGCCCTTCATGCACAAACACTACCTTTTGGGGAGGGGAAGGAGTCGGACCGATCTTCTTGTTGGTCTTCTTCTTCTTTTTCTTACCGCTCTTAGATGCGGGATTAAACCCAACTCCCTCCTTGGCGACACACTCCTTTTGGTTTCTCAAGAGGTCGTTTAGATTTTTCTCCCCTTGGATGCATGACACAAGCCCTTTCTCAATTTGAGCTTTCAACTTCTTATTTTCCTCTTGAAGGAAAGTGCAATCATGAGCAAAGTTAGCAGTACAAGCATCATCATTTAAATCAATATGAGGTACGCAAGTGAGAGCCTTAATGGTTGTAGCTTTTAGTTGGGCATAAGACTCGGTGAGGGCAATGAGGTCACCTTTGACAACCTTGGAACTAATCACAAGGAACTCATGCTCCTCAACAAGTTTTGTATGGTCAACTAGAAGCTTTTCAACTCTAACGTTAAGAGCATCTTTATTCTCAAGAGCAAGTTGCAAAGCATCGTTGGTTTTAACAAAGTCAATTTGATGAGCAGATAAGGCTTCCTCAAGTGATGCTCTCATGACACTCTCTTCATTAAGTTCGTGCTCGAGGAGATCCACTCTCTCTTTTTCCTCTATAAGGAGGTTCTCAACGTTCTCAATAAAGTCATCGCGTTCGGCAAGTGACTTAAGGAGATCGCCAAAACGAGCACGAGCTTCACCATGAAGAGTTTTCATGAAAGCCATTAAGTATTCCTCATCATTATCCACACCCTCCTCACACTCATCCTCCACTATCTCACATGAGACATTGGGAGTGTAGTTGTCGCGTTCCTTGGGTTCGGACTTTGTTTTTACCTCTTTGGCCATGAGGCACCGATGAGTGAATGGCTTGTCGTCGTTTGGAGAGTCGAAGAGGCCGGTGGTGGAGGAGGTAGTGGCATGCATGGCAAAGGCGGCCGTGCCCACTTGATCATCATCACCGTCATCTTCATCTCCAGACATGTATTCTTCATGAACAAGAGCCTTGTCATCCTTCCTCTTTGCAAACTTGGTGAACTTCTTATTCTTAAGCACAAGCTTCTCGGACTTGTCTTCACGTCTCTCATATGGACAAAAATGAACAAAGTGTCTTGGGCTATCACAATTGTAGCATTTCCTTCGTCCAAAAGATCTTCCTTGAAGATTTCTTCCTTTGTTTGCCATGGTCTCAGAGTACTTTTTGACTAAGAGAGCCAAGTCTTCCGCAAAATCATTTCCTGGACACGAGGTGTCATTATCCTCCTCACCTATCTCTTCACTCACTTCTTCCTCCCTCGAGGGTTGCCTCACAACTTTCTTGGCCTTCAAGGCAAGATTGGAGTTCTTGGTTGCTTGAGCTATTGCAAATGTTTTCTTGGACTTGGTTTCCAAAAGAACATGAGTAGAGAAGGTGGAAACAACTTGAGCCGAAGTCAGCTTGTGATAGTCCGGACGTTGATGAACCATCATGACCATGGTATGTTCCGTGAGAACCATAGCATCTATGAACTTGTCCTTGATGAAGTCATCATTTGCCCAAGTGCACCCAAAGGTTCTCAAGTTGAGCACAAGATACTTCAACCTTGGTAAACCTCTTTATGGACTCCCTCATTCCTCACAAACAGATTGACTTCTTGTTTGAGCAAGGCCAACCGAGATCTTCGAATTGCTTCATCTCCTTCAAGAGCCTCCTCAAGGCAATCCCAAATTTCCTATGCGGTTTTGAGAAGAGCAATGGAATCACTATAGTCTTGATCCACAGCGTTGCGAAGCATGTTGTGTCTTGGTAGCATTGAGTTGATCGTCAAGCCGCTTCTCTTGGAGTGAAATTCATTGGGTCCTTGGGGTTGAATCCATTGACCACAATCCACCACAATTGAGTTGAAGCACTGCGCATGTGAGACTCCATATATAGCTTCCACTTAGCAAAGGCATTAGCTTTCAAAGGGGGCAGAGGCCCAACGGGATTAATCTTGAGGATCTTTGCAAGGGTTGAGGAGAGTAAAGGGTTCCACGGCATTGTACTTGGGAACTTGAGTACGAGCCGGAGAAGCAAGAGGTTCCCTCGAGTCATCCGCATCATGAACTTCATTTGGATTAAACGAGTTTGATGCGGACGTTGATGGCTTTAAGCGGGCATCAATTTCCTCCTTGACCGAGGCCCAAACCTCTTTCATCATTGATACTTTGAGGTCCGCGAACATTGAATGAAGATCGGCCGCGGTCAAGGGGACATTCGGGTTAGGAGGAGCGGCGGGAGCAACGACAGGAGCACCAAGTGTCTCGGTCGCGGCGGGGGGTTGGTTTTGACCATCCTCCGCAACGGTTAAGCCACTCCCTCATTCCCCAGATCGACCATATCCTCTAAGGTTGTAAAACCTTATTTTAGAGCACGAGGCTCTGATACCAATTGAAAGGATCGATACGGTCGACTAGAGGGGGGGTGAATAGGAGACTGCAAATTTTAATCTTTCTTGTAGATTTTAAGGCTTAGCGGATAAAAGAGTTCACTAGATATGCAACTAGGTGAATGCAACCTATATGACAAGTAAGCTCCAAGATAAATATGCTAGGCAACAAACTACTTAGAAATCCAACAAGCATACAACAACAAGGAAAGGTGCGGGAAAGGATTAACCACAAGTGAGACGAGGACGCAGATTTTAACCCGAAGTTCACTCTTCCTTGGGGAAGAGCTAATCTCCGTTTGGAGCGGTGTTGGAGCCAAAGCTTGCGGAACGCCACCAAAGGCTCACCATATCCTCCTTCGAGTCACCCCCAACGGATGAGCCTCGAATCACTCGGGGTTGGTCTTGAAGGCGACCACCACACCTTTACAAACTTCTCCGGAGCACACCACAAGCAAGGAAGCTTCCGGAGGAACCTCTAGCCGCCTAGGAGCCCAAGCTCCAAGAGTAACAAGTCAATGGGGAAGAAATGTTGCGGGGAACGCAATTTGGTTTGGTCAAGATGTAGATCGGGTCTTGCTCTCCCAATCCCCAAAGTTTCAACAAGTTTGGGTGGAGGGATTGAGAGTATTGAGCAAAAGGGGGTATAGCAATGGTGGAGCTCAACAAGACATTAGGGTTAAGGGTTGAAGGTGGAAGAAGGGCCTTTATATAGTGTGCAGGGGATGGTGGGGATTTCTGCCCGTTGGACCCCGTGCGCACGCACTACTAGGGAAAACCTTATACACAGAAGTTTATCAGTAGCGCGGTTTAAAAATGGGCGCTACTGCTAATTAGTAGTAGCGAGGGGTATAAAAACCGCGCTACTACTAAGTTGATAGTAGTAGCGAGGGGTGTAAACCCGCGCTGCTACTAAATGGTCTCCAACAAGAGATAAATACACTGAGGGTCATTTAAGTTGAGTCAAAAGCATAATACAGTCACTGGACTTCAGAATACGATCGTTACGGTCACTATATACGTAAAGTGATGATTATACGGTCACTGAGTCACCGTAGAGCACTGTATAGCAATCTGTTGACCGGTCAAACTTACAGTGGGCGTGTAAAAAAAACATTTAGTGGGCCCATCTGTCAGTGGGGGTGGGAGAAATAAGAAAAAAGAAACGAAACGTACACGCTGCAGGTACTGGATTCGAACCCGCGCCTCGAGCCTCTGTAGCCAGTAGAGCGAACCGAACCAGATGACCGGATTGCAGGCGCTAGGCCTTTTATATACAACTATCCACGCAATGCACAGGGCCGTGCTTGAAAATAAAAAAAAAGCGCGCGCGCACATACATGGTGCGCACATATATATATATATATATATATAGGCTTGCTAAAGTATGCCTGCGTGCATTGTGGCCTATCCTACGCTCCGGCCACTTGGAACCAATCGGCGCGCTGAGTAGCCTGCGCTAACCAAGTGAAAGGGCGCACGCGATTTTCGGGTAAAAATCCACCGTAACCTCTTACGACCATTACTGCTCCATCCCTCGCTTGCCTTAAAAGGGCCCAGACCAACTGTTAATTCCTACCAACAGTAACCGACCCTGTAGGATGTAGTAAAGATGTTACTAGCAATATTATAGCAGTAGTAAATGGCCCTTTGGAAATAGTAAACAATTACCATGATGTACAACTTTCCTTAAAATAATATATTCCAATTACATTACCATCCACTCCATTTCTTTACTACTGCCAATTTGTGAGCACGTAGTAATACATTACTACATGTCTTGGGAAAGTTTTACTACATTTTGGGATAGAACCATCGATGTCTTAGTGTAGGTAAAAGAACCTAGGTCCATTACTATCTATACTTAATATATTACTGGCAATGTTTAGAGATGGAACCTTCATATCTTAGTGCCAGGTAAATAATCCTAGATCCATTACCATGCATACTTACTATATTACTGGCAAAGAATGGTGACGCAAGATCATGGCGTAGCGGAGCAACATATGGTAATAGAAATAAATGTGTTACTTTCTTTTCCACATGTCGTTACCCTCAACAACTTGCCTCCCCCGCGACCCGCACACCTGCGTGTGATTAGGAGCGGCAGGCGCGTAGTTTAACTAAAAATGCGCATACGCTTAGTATAAGCTATATATATATATATATATATATATATATATATATATATATATATATATATATATATATATATATATATATATATATATATATTGAAAATTACTTTCATTGTAACTAATTTATGTAACTGTGCCCCCAAAAGTGATACATTTTTTCCTGCAACTTTTAACAAGTGTTTGCATCTTTTGCTAGAAAAGTTCATGCATTTTTAAGTGTTTGTATATATTTTATAAAACTTATTAGTGTAACTGTATATTAAAATGCATCAAATATTTATTAAAAAACACTACTTTACACAGAAATTCCTATAAAAGTAACACTACTTTACATCACATGAGTATTTCTAAAAATTGCATGCACAATTTTTAAACTGTACGATTTTTTCAATTCAAGAAGCACTTTTATGCTACATAAATATTTTAAAAGATATGAACATAAAAGCGAACATTTTTAGTTTTTTTTTTTTGCGTTTGCATGAATATTTATTGTTTGTGATTCATTTATATCGCACATGCCGTTGCAAAAAAAAAAAAAAAGCTAAGCTCCTCCATATCATATCATCGCACTTGTGCGTGGGCTCGATTTGCTAGCGTGCCTTTTGATTCGTGTGCGAGGTCCTGGTTTCGAACCACCAACCCGTGCATAATTATTTTATTAGCTTTTCCTTATTTCTTCGGCTTATTGACAGGTGGGACAAAAGGCTGCTTATTGGATTCCCATCTGATATAAATCTAAGCGCCTCCATCCAGTCTCATAGTAGCAAAGTGCTCAACTGGCTAGCGCGCGGAGCTTCCATGCGCGAGGCCGCCGGTTCGAATCCCTAACCCTGTAGTTTATATTTTTCTTTTATTTACCCACTGACAGATGGGCCCAAACCGAGTGCCACGTAGGTCGTTTGACCGGTCAGAGTGCAATACGGATGCTATACAGAAAGTCAGTGACCGTATAATCATCGCTTTTACGTATATAATGATCGTAACGAGCGTATTCCAAAGTTCAGTGACCGTATTGGGTTTAGGACTCAAGTTTAGTGACCATTAGTGTATTTATCTCCTCCAACAATGCCTCCGGGATAGACCATAGTAGTAGCGAGGGGTATAAAACCGACGCTACTACTAAGTAAGTAGTAGTAGAGCAGGTAACACCCCACGCTATTACTAAGCATGTCCACCCCACCCCACCACCCATCCCCGTCTAGAAAAAATCCACCTCCGATCCAGATCCCCTCCTCCTCCCGCGGCCGCACGGCGCGCCAGTCGCCCTTCTTCCGCGACCTCGCCTCCCCCGTCCCGTCCCACCGCGGCGGCCCCCACTTCGCCTCTCCCGCGGCCGCCCTGCCCTCCGCACGTCGCCGTCGTGGCGGCGTCGCCCCCCACCTGCCCGGCCGCACCCACCTCCCGGCGAAAACCGCCCCCGCCCTCGCCCCCGCCTGGGTAAGAAACGAGAGGGAGGAGGGTCCCGACGAAACCCGCCCCCGCCCTCGTCCAGGTTCAGCTCCCATGGCGGCTCGGCCCCCACCGCCTGCTTCGCCTCTCCTGCCGCCTCCACGCCTCCGCTGGCTCCGGCTCCGGCGCCGGCCAAGGTATCTATCCATCCCCCCCACCCACAACTCCTCATGCTCGCCACGGGCTCTGCACTGCCGCCGCCGCCTATTGCCTTCCCCGTCGGCGTCGGGGCATCCGCGAATGCCTGATCCCTAGTGTTGGGGCGGGCAGGCCATGTCGCGAGCGGACGCCGCACAAGAGTTTGTTCCGCTGGACTGGACGCCTCCTGCGGATTCTGCTCTGCCGCTGCCGGCTGCCCACCGCGTTCCTGCTCCGCCACCAGTCCTGTTCATTTTAGCCTCTGCTTTTCCCTTTTGCGCTTCGATTTGAGCAGCAATTTCTGTGTCACTGATTTGCTAGTGCGTCACTATGTAATACTGCAACTGAAGCACATGCTCGTTAGACCTCTCTGATGCTCATCATCCCATGTTTCACATGGGGATATGCTACTAATCATTTCTAGTCCTGTCATGGGTGTCTGCGTGCTGGCCTTGTTTATCTTCTTCCTCTACATACAAGCACTTCTGCTCCTCTTGTTTCCCCTTCGTTCTCAGTATGTGTCACTGATGACATGGTTTGTGCTTTTCCCTGTCGGTTTTCAGGCAAATTGCTTCTACCCGGCGTCTCCAGATCGATACTAAGCATGGACAAGTCTGCCTGATCCCAATCAAAATAGTGTGTCTGTCACCAAGGTACGTACGAGTGGAAGGTTGAGGTTGTTCCCCTTATTTGTTTGTCCAGATATCAACGCACATGCCTGAGTTGTTCCTCTGAATGCGTATATGGGTATGTGTTTTTGTAGTGGACGAGAAGGAGATGCATATGTGCTGTGCGGCCTTGATGTGTATTACTGTATATATACATGTTATTGTCTCATTTTTCTAGCGGTTGGTATATGGCTCAGGGTCATGTACAAAGTCTCAGATGTATGGATGTGTTTTCCGGATGTAGCATCCAAATCGATTTGTTAATACTGAACATGTTTTCCGGATGTATCTTCCATATGTATTATGTGCATTTCAATATCTTCGAAAATTATAATGTGGACAATTAGTTATTATGGCTTGCAAGGTGAACTCCTCGATCCATGGATACAGTCCCGCATCTATAATGAAATCATAAGTAAAGTACAACTTTTGTCACATATTTTTTTTGAAGCCTGGCTACTATTTTTCATCTACTACCAACCATAAGCATTTCATTTTCGTATACATCAGCTTGCAATTGTAGTTATATAAATCATGGTGTTCAAATTATATTCATGAGTGATATTTACTTATTTTATGAAGTTTTAGATGTCACCAATCGCCTCTATTTGAGAAATTTTTGCACCTTGGTTGGGCTGCGGTATGCGTGACAACCAGGGAGACGACGAAGTGCTATCGAAGCGACCATACGATGCTAACTCTCTCTGCATCGCAATTCTGCATGGGCATCTGGTTAGAATGAGAACATTACGTAGTGCAAATGCACCAATTACCTCACCTTATTTTTCTCACCATGCTACGGTCCCATTCAAGTGTAGTTAATTTGATGGGCTCGAAAGGTGATATGTGTGTTCAAATGCTACCTCATAATTTTTCATTTGTGGTGTTTCTCATAGTCGTTTACGTAAGGGATCAATGGAAACGACCATGTGTTTGGTTACGAAGTTATTTAAGTCTAGAGTTATCTCTTATGCTCTCTTAGGTACTCTTTCTTAATTTATTAGAAACTAATTCTATCCCATTACATTCTTGACATTCCACGAGATCACATTGCTTGCCCACTAAATTAGCATTTAGGTCGGGCGAAAACCTTAGATCATATGTTCGAGTTCGTTATTTTCTTATCGAAACTAACATATTTTACAAGAGGCATGATGGATGTTGCAGTTCATTGATGATGACCAAGGGTTCATGCTCGAAATGACTACATCTTGCTCCACCGTTGGTGAGCTAGAGTCCTTAATCTTGAGGAGATGGGACATATCGATTGTTAGAGTACACTTGACAGTGCATTTTGTGAAATTCTAGCCAAAAGATTGATAACATGCTTGCTCGCTTATTCTTTTCGGTTCAAATAAATGTTCCTTTTCTTGTTGAATCCAAAGTAGCTAGCGGAGATCAAGTGGAAAGGGCATTGATTGTCCCAAAGTTCTTGGACCATTTAGTTTGAATAGCGGTGAGGAATTAAGCATATATTTTTTGACCCTTTAAATTGCTAGATGAGAAGGGATTTTAACTTAATGGGTCTTGTGAATTGGACTGTACCATTTAGTTGAACAGATGCAATTTGCGTACTAACAAGTTTTCACTTTCTCGACGTGGGCGCAGGGGTGATCGACGCTTACTAGCGCGGCCGGTGGGCGTTGTGCTCTTCAATCACTCGGAGGCGGACTTCTCCGTGAAGCCGGTGGCCACGTCGCGTAGATGATTGTCCAGGTGATTTCGACGCCGGTGGTCGCCGAGGTGGAGGACCTAGACACCACCATCCGGGAAGGAGGATTCGGGTCCACCGCGTCTAAGCTCCGAGTCTTGGTAGATACATCTAGGGAAGGGGTCATTTAGGTTGGTGATGGAACACGGGGAAGGCACCCACCTTCGATGATGGTTGTGTGTGTCTCGATGTTAAATGGAATCTTGAGAATGTTACGTGATGTTGGTTTGGTTTGCCTTTGGACGATTGCCATCCATGAATACTATATCTAACTTTTATTTTTTTATTTCCTAAATTGTTAGTAGTAGCGTGGGAAATAAGTGGCGCTACTAGTAGTTCGGTTAGTAGTAGCGTGGGAAATAAGTGGCGCTACTAGTAGTTAGGTTAGTAGTAGCGGGTGCACCCCTGCTGCTACTAACTTTTAGTCAGATGCTTGATACTAGTAGCGCGGATACCCGCTACTAGTAGCCATTTTACCCGCGCTGCTAGTAGCCTTTTTCCTAGTAGTGACGGGCTAAGTCAGCCCCGTGCGCACGGGGTACTCAGAGACAATCACGCCACCAATAGACCACGTGCGCACGGGGTACCTAGTAACTTTCTGTTGCAACTTTCTGAGTACCACAGCATACACACTAGGCTCTTATTAGGTGCTCGGAGTGTGAAGGGTAAGAGAGTGAGGCTCAGCAATGGCATTCCCACACGACATTTATCTCCACAAAACCCTCTTAATAGTGCGGTCTTTCCTACGACTCGAAGCAATCCAAAACTAAACCTTTGAAGCGTCGAAAGACAACGCCTTTGTCCTTTTTGAAATGGGGGGGGGGGGTCGCACATCTCCATCGCGGGCACTTAGAACCAATAACCTGAGATAAACTTTAGCAACCGATATTAGTTCAACTAACCACATTGTCATCACACCAAAATAAAGCATAAGTGCCACTTAGCACTTTCAGCGGTGTCCGCCCATCCGGAAGATCGGATGAGGGCGGCTCTGGAGCGGGAGGATCCGGCGCTCGACGAAGGCGACGAGGAGGTCGGAGGCCATGAGGCCCTCCGACTCCTGGAGCACCCGGAGTCGGCCGATGGTGGCGGCCGCGTCCGCCGACACCGGTTTCGGCTTGTACCCCAGGTGGGCCGAGCCCCGGTAGGAGGGTCGGCCTTGTAGGCCGGCAGGTTGAGGAAGTCGGCAGCCGGGTCCACGTTCTCGACGTAGAAGTAGGATTGTTGCCACATCATCACCGATTGCGCCAACTTGATTATGGGGAAGGCGTTCCGCTTCGCCGGTCGGCGCACGGCAACGTAGCCCCCGCACTCGGCCGCCGTCTCCCTGGCGGAGGTGCCGAGCTTCCCATAAAAGAACGCTGCCCACAACTCGACGGTGGGGAGGATGCCGAGGTAGCCCTCGCACGCTGTGACAAAGGCGGAGAGCAGGGTCACGGCATTGGGCGTGAGATAGTGGGGTTGGAGGTTGTAGAAGTCGAGGAAAGTGTGGAAGAAGTTGCTCGCCGGGAGGACGAAGCCCCGCAGGAAATGCGAGCGGAAGATGACCCGCTCGCCTTCCTGCGGCGCTGGCCTGATCTCCGTCTCCAGCGGCACCCGCGCCTTGACGAAAGCCGCGCTGGGCATCCGATGCGTCTCGCGAAGGAAAGTGATGTGGTCCTCGATCAACATCGACCCATGGCCTCGGCTGGCGGCACGGAGGGGAGGAATGCGTCGGCGACGAGCAGCGACGAGCAGCTATGGCGGCGGCGGTGGAAGCTGAGAAAGAAGAAGAGGAGTGGGAGGGGGCGCAGGAACCTAGCCACACCTCCTCCCCCTCCCTACTTATAGCACCCGGGCTATGAAGCCGAGGGGGCGGGACGTGGGGTCGTGGGATTTACTGCGCCCACGTCCCCACGACCCCCCTGTCTCCCGCGTGCATTTACCATGTCGTGAGCCGTCGTGGGATGGCAACCGCCCCTTCTGGCGCAGTAAATCCGCCCGGTTGCCGAGGCGTGGTAGTGGCAGGCCCGGCCCGGTGTCACGTCCCATCCAGAGCGTGGGATGGCAGGCTTGCCAGGCTAACGCGCGCCGCGTGGCGCGCCCGTGGCGGGCGGCTGCCTGGGAGGCTTAGCAGGCACGCCACCTATTTCCCACCTGGAGGTTCAAATTCAACCGCATGGCTCCGCCTGGTGGAGGCCGGCCGGAACGGTCGGCTGGCCACCAGGCGGACCGACATTTTTTCTAGAGCTCAGGGAAGGGAGAAGCCACTGAGACCTCGCGGCCCCTCGACCACGACGCATCACCGGCTTCGGGGACTACTGTCGGAGTAATGGGCCATAGGTAGGCTCACCCGAGTCCCAAGATTCATCAAGACTTTGGGCCAGCTCCGCCTAGCTGTGCCCCAAGCCGAAACTCCGCCCTCTGGGGCCGGCTGGCTCATTGGCCGGCTGCCAGAGGGCGGGCAACTGAAGACTACGGTGCTCTGGGCGGCCGATTCCTGGCAGCCGCCCTCCAGAGAGGGCGGTAACAGGCAGGCGGCCGCCCAGCATGACCGAACCCCCCGTTAAGAGTACAAGATGGAGCATGGCTGCAGTAAGGCGCGTCGCCTCCGATGCTTAGCACGAGCATGGCTATAGTGCTCCGTATAGACAGAGATCTCCACACGGCAGGGCACTATGCCATGTCTCCGAGCAGGCAGAGTCCTGTTCCCCACGACGGCCTGTCGGTACGGCCTGCCAGAGGCGGGTCCAACCAGGCAGTGACTTCAAGGAAGGCGGCAGAAGCTCGACCAAGCGGGTTCAAGAGGAGCCGGCCTCCAGCAGGTGGCCGTCCCTCGCCCTGAGGCATACGTGCCATTAAGCTGATGAGACCAGGTGTGGCTACAGTAGCCCCCCGCCAGGCGGCGGGACTGTAGCCACGCAAAGGTGACCAAGCCCTCGTCACCAACGACATGGCTATAGTGAGCAGCCACCGACCAGTCAGCAGGGCCCCACCAGGCGGCGGGCCCCAGTGGTCGGTGGAGAAGCCGGAGGCTGGAGACACTAACGGTCGGGCCCGGCAGCCGGCCGGATTACCATTGTACCCTAGGGGGTAGGCCTATATAAAAACCCCAGGCCACCCATGCAAAGGGTTCGACCCCATTAGCACTAGCCACCCCTTAGAGCAGGAGAGAGCTGAGCCTTGCCTCCTCTTGCCTCTAGCACACAGCTCGAGGACACCTTTGTATCGCTTGAGCCTTAGTGATCATGCGGAGACCCCGCAGAGCAGGACTAGGGGTGTTATCTCCTAGGAGAGCCCCGAACCTAGGTAAAGTCCGTCGGCGTTCGTGTCTACGCCTTATCCCGCTTCCAGGCACCGGCGACGTTCTACTCGCTCCCACCATGATAAGCCATCCATTGGCAAATGTCGCACCCAACCCCCGACAACCGACGCAATTTCAAGCCGCATCAATATATCCTGGCCCTTGCCTGACCTCTCCTCTGTTTTTTGGCCGGCCGGCGTGGGAGTTGTGTGTGCTACTCTGTTCTCACTTCCTATGAACATAAGGTGTTTGATAAAATGCCCGAGCCACACTTAAGCTTTCTCCTATGTTCTTCCTCCAAGCTCGACCTCCAAGCTCCATTTTCCCCAAGATTTGTCTTGGTTTGGCGGTGCACCAACTATCCAAGTGTTCTAAAAGGTTCGCAACATTATCCTTTCATCTCTCACTGCTAGTTTAGCTCATTTCAAATGCTTTAGAAGTAGAGCGGTTCATGGGTTTTAGTGGAGGAGTGTATGTGGGAGTTTATTTGATTTATATGCACAATTTGAGCTCAAATTAATTTCTTAGTTTGCACATGTGTAGGGTCCCAGACTGTCCACGTCCCCGTCCTCACCACCATCGATCAGCCGCTCTGATCTCGTCGCCGGCACCACCGTGGTGAGCCTCTTGTTCTTATCTTTTTTTAATAAAACATTCTTAGTTGTATGATTTATAGAGCTACTTGTATAATTTTCTTACTTGTATTATTGTTTGTTATTATATAGTGCCATGGTTTTGGTATCCGCCCCCGTCGGCTCTTGTCCGGTCTATGATTCGGATGTGGTATATTATCATTTATAACTATTTGTTTCATATAGTGTTTATTACAATTATGCCGACCAACTTGACATAGATGTCTTTATCTAGGAGGTATGTGAACCAAAAATTCCAACCGACCCTCTTGTCGAGAGGTTAAATTTAGTTGAAAAAGAAAATAATTATTTGGAAGAAAAATTGAAAAGAATTGAAGAGAAGATGAAATTGGAATTGCATGTTGCCGAAGTCGTCGATATACAAAAGATCCAGATGGATGCAATGCACTTGAAAATTAGAAGGATTAGGAAATATGCCATTGACAAAGAGGCTTGGTATCATTATGTTGTTCGATCAATTGTTCCCTTTGTTGTCTGAAGAGAAGATAAGAAATACAATTTTGCGCTTGTGATTTTGACCGCATTTGTTGTTGCATTTAAACGTTTTACATAGTTGTATGTTAGTTTCAATGTATGTTTTAATTAGATGCTCTAGGTAGTTGTATGTTGTTCTATAACTATGTATGAACTTTATGTATTTTTTTTTTTCAGTAATAACATTTGATCACTAATGTACTTTGGTTTAGTTGTGATGATGAATGCTACCTCTTGAGCATGCGTTGGCTTTCCCTTGAAGAGGAAAGGGTGATGCAACAAAGTAGCATAAGTATTTCCCTCAGTTTTTGAGAACCAAGGTATCAATCCAGTAGGAGATAACACACAAGTCACCTAGTACCTGCACAAACAATCAAGAACCTTGCAACCAACGTGATAAAGGGGTTGTCAATCCCTTCACAGTCACTCGCAAAAGTGAGATCTAATAAAGATAGTAAAGTAAATATTTTTGGTATTTTTTGTTGTAAAGATTGGAAAGTAAAGATTGCAAAATAAACAGCGACAGAAATTGCCAAGTTGACGGGAAACTAATATAATGTAAAATAGACCGGGCTATAGGTTTCACTTGTGGCTTCTGTCACGATAGCTTATATTATGGTGGGTGAACAAATTACTGCCGAGCAATTGATAGAAAAGCACATAGTTATGAGAATATCTAGGCAATGATCATGAATATGGGCATCATGTCCGTGTCAAGTAGACCGAAACGATTCTACATCTACTACTATTACTCCACACATTGACCGCTATCCAGCATGCATCTAGAGTATTAAGTTCATAAGAATAGAGTAACGCATTAAGCAAGATGACATGATGTAGAGGGACAAACTCAAGCAATATGATATAAACCCTATCTTTTATCCTCGATGGCAACAATACAATACGTGGCTTGCTGCCCCTACTGTCACTGGGAAAGGACACCGCAAGATTGAACCCAAAGCTAAGCACTTCTCCCATTGTAAGAAAGATCAATCTAGTAGGCCAAACTAAACTGATAATTCGAAGAGACTTGCAAAGATATCAAATCATGCATATAAGAATTCAGTGAAGAACCAAATATTATTCATCGATAATCTTGATCATAAATCCACAATTCATCGGATCTCGGCAAACACACCACAAAAAGTATTACATCAAATAGATCTCCAAGAACATCGAGGATAACTTTGTATTGAGAACCAAAGAGAGAGAAGAAGCCATCTAGCTAATAACTATGGACTCATGTAGGATCAAAAGTATGTCTAGAGGGGGGTGATTAGACTACTTGACAATATAAAAAATTCAGCCTTTTATCAAGGAACAGTTTTTGGCAGATTCACAATTATGATCAAGTCAAGTATCACCCTACACATGCAATTCTAGAGTATAGGCAGCGGAAAGTAAATTGCACATGTAGTAAAGAGAGGTGGAGAAGAGCAAACGCAATTTTGGAGACGCGGTGATTTTTCTCGTGGTTCCGATAGGTGGTGCTATCGTACTTCCACGTTGATGGAGACTTCAACCCACGGAGGGTAACGGCTGCGAGAGTCCACGGAGGGCTCCACCCACGAAGGGTCCACGAAGAAGCAACCTTGTCTATGCGATCATGGCCTACGCCCACGGAGGGCTAGCCTTACTCGGGGTAGATCTTCACGAAGTAGGCGATCTCCTTGCCCTTACAAACTTCTTGGTTCAACTCCACATCTAGACGGAGGCTCCCAAGCGACACCTAACTAATCTAGGAGGCACCACCCTCCAAAAGGTAATAGATGGTGTTGATGATGATGAACTCCTTGCTCTTGTGCTTCAAATGATAATCTCCCCAACACTCAACTCTCCTCACTGATTTGGCTGTGGTGGAAGAAAGGATTGAGTGGAAAGCAACTTGGGAAGGCTAGAGATCAAGCTTCATATGGTGGGAGTGGAGCAACTTGATCTCAACACAAGGGTAGGTAGTTCTCTCCTCAGAAATGTAGGGTAGGAGTGGTAGTTCTTTCTGATGGCTCTCTTCATGAATGAAGAGGGGGTGGAGGGGTATTTATAGCCTCCACACAAAATCCAACCGTTACACACATTTGAGCAATCTCGGTGGGACCGAAGTTGACAACTCGGTGAGACCGAAAGTTCAAATCATGTGAACGTTGGGATTTTCGGTGGGACCGAAAATACAATCTCGGTTAGTCCGATTCGTGCAAAGACAAGAGCTTGCCAATTTCGGTGGGACCGACTTCATCATCTCGGTGACACCGATTTGATGACAGAAGGTTACAGAAGCTTGGCAACTCAAGTTTCGGTGAGACCGAGTTCAGAATCGGAAAATCCGAGATTTCTAGGGTTTGGCTTTATGGCTGATGTCGTGGATTTGTCACGTCAGATGTCCTTAGTGTCAGGACTTAGTCGCGAGGCCAACGCATCTGTGTGGTAGCTTGAGAGGGGTTGAGTGGGACGAGAGACGCAGGGCGGATCAACACGCAAGACAAGGGTTTAGACAGCTTCGGGCCCCGGGAAACATCATCCGGTAAAAACCCTACATGCTGTTTGAGGCTAGGTCTCATTATGATCACGAGGGAGTCGCCGTAAACCGGCTCTCCTCTTTGTGTCTAGCCCTAGATTATTGCTTGTAACTTGTAGCTTCTAACTTGTCCCTCTTTGGGGAGCCCTGCCCCTCCTTATATATGTTGAAGGGGCGGTTTACATGACTAGTCCTAGTTGGATTATGATTACTCTATTACAAGTGGAGTCCTAGTCTTGCTTCCTTTGTAGGAGAATAGTCCTTATGCTTTCCTCATAAACCGGCCCACCGTGAACCGGCCTTCTGGGCCATGGGCCTCGTCATCCATCTGACCCGCCCGCCGGGTTACGAATGAACCGCCAAGACCGGGCGGGTTACCAGTGAGTCGTCCAATCCGGCCGGTTTAAACTTCTGGCCGGTTTACACCGCGGGGTATATCCCCGACATTAGCCCCCAAGTTTAGCTTGGATTTATCCATGGTAAATTTATGCTGCAAAATAAACACCAGAACAAATTTGGCAGGTTGTGCTCCGGGTTAAGAATTCTTGTAGACCGGCACCCGATCGTCCTTAAGTCCTTGTCATTTTCCTCCTAGAAAATCCGGGTCAATAACCAGCTTCGTACTCAAATTGCTGATGTTGGCTTCTTATAGAAAAAATATTGTAAAGAATAATCCACTTGAATCGGCTTCCAAAGCGCCGGTTTAAGAAATATTGGTCTTGAAATACTCATCTGATATTCAACCGGTTTGAAGATGCAGAACTTGCCGGTTTTATCACTGCCAAAGACTGTCGGATTATAAAAACTGATAATTCCGGGTCATGATTGTTGCCAACACCGGTTCATGCCGGTTCATGATTATTGATGACGCCGGTTGCGCACATGTGGTCGTAATGATTGGTGATGCTGGGTCATTCCGGTTTGCTCAAAACAGAGAATTTGAAAATATTTCTTTGATAATAATATAATACCTGTAGCCCCCAAGTCTTGAGTAGAACAAAGTGATGGCTTAAGACTTGCTTCAATATAAATACTGTCACTATCGAAGAAATCCATGTTGTTCATCCCAGTCACTAGCAAAAACTGGATACTCCATATTATGTAGCCCCCAAGTGCCGGGTTGTCATGCTTGCAGCAACCTGGGACTTGTAACTTCCTGATGCTCATAAAAACTTCAACCAGTGTAGCCCCCAAGGGCCGGGTCATTTATGCAATAATGAGCAGGGACTTGATATATAGTTCAATGAAAATAACACCATATGATGTAACCCCCATCATAGGGCTTGAATCCACATCCATGAGGTTAAGAGCCTTGTGCTTTACCAACTGAGCAGTGGACCCTTTAATAGAGTGAAAATTTGTGTAGCTTGAACTGTTGACATGAGCAATTGATAGCCCCCAAGGGCCAGCTCATTATAATGTGATGAGTCGGTCTTCAATAAGATGAACAAAGAATGACTTTGCATTAGCCCCCAAGTGTCATGGTGCATGCTTGCAGCAACATGAGACTTGCATATTTGATGTAATCTCAACTTCAATAATGTAGCCCCCAAGTGCCGGGTTGTAAGCCTGCAGCAACTCGGGACTATTCCTTCAATTGTAGAATATATCCATTGATAACATAATATCCATTGCGCTAAAGCGACTTTGAAAACCTCAATCATAATATTTATAACCATAATAAAAATCCAGCCATGTTGGCTATTCAAGATAATATAATCCGGTATGAAAACCTTATTCAGTCAATATCATAATGAAATTTCAGCCAAGTTTGGCTATTTGAATAATATAACCCAATCATTTATAAGCGCATGATTCCAGTGACGCAATCCAAATATATGCTGGCGACTTATAGTCGAAACCTGACCGGGCCGATAGTCTCCGGATTATAACTTGATCGTGTACTGACAACTTGTAGTTGAAAGCCAAGCCGGGTTGATAAACACCGGTCTACTCCATAATAAGATGGTAACAGAAAATCAAACCGGGCAGATAACCTCCGGATTAAGATTTAACCGTGTTCCGTCAATTTGTAATTGACAGTTGAACCGGATTAAAACGTTGTCGGTTTAAAAAACGCAACAAAAACCGAATAACAATTATGAAAAATATGGAAGCAAAGGCAACAACTTTTGCAAAAGAAAAGCTTTCTTGAGCTGGTCGATGGCATTACCATGGTCGACGCAACCAAGCTCCCCGGCGTAGCGATGGTGCCGATCGGCCAGTCCCCAAAAGACTCTTGGCGAGTACGCCGCCAAGTGGCATGACATTGGTTCGGGTTCGACCAAGCCCCAAATGACTCTGGCCTATTGGCCGACCAAGAGGCGTGACTGGTTCAGACGTGACCGTGTCCCCAAATGATCTGGTGGCTTTCGCCTATCAAGAGGTGTTGCATTGGTTGGACACGACCAAGCCCCAAGTGATAAAAACAAATGTCAAGGGTAAACCGGAGGCGCTTTAAGACAGAGCCTCCGTGTAACCACGCATGATGTAAAAAGAACGAGACCCGCTTTATGAAGCGAAGCCCCATATGATCAATATGTTAGGCCAATAAAGGCAGGATACCCATGTTTGAACCGCACATCATGGCAGCAGGTCCTCTTCGCAATTTTAACTTTTGCAAGAGATAAATTCTTCTTGAACCGGGATCTTGAACCGGATATTTGAGAGCTTCAAAGCCGTGGGAGACATTTTCCCTTGAGCGGATATTGAACCGAATCCTTCTTTTAAGCCGGAAATTTTTCCGACGGCCTTTCAACTCGAACTTGCGAAGTTAATTCCTTTTGAACCGGAAATACTTAAACCGGATTTGAGAGCTTGATGAGACTGGCTTCCCTTGAGCCGGTTTTAAACCGAATCTTTTCGATGACCGAACTTCTTCATTGAGCGGGATTTTGTAGTTG
Organism: Aegilops speltoides; assembly: GCA_021437245.1. NCBI lineage: Eukaryota > Viridiplantae > Streptophyta > Magnoliopsida > Poales > Poaceae > Aegilops > Aegilops speltoides. Next base: position 27,014 of record JAHHZJ010003643.1, read on the forward strand.
TCATATACTTTCTAAGCCGGAAATTTTTCGACGGCCTTCAAATAACGAGAGCGGGACGGGTTATCTTTCCTCCATTGTCTGGGTTCTTAAATTTGCTGAAACTGGCAAAACTTGTTGCGTCATATCATCGTAGCCCCCGAGTCTCAAGGTGACTCGAGGAGTTGGCTTGAGATTCTCCATATTTGACCGTCATATAAACCGGCATAACTTGTATATCATTGGTGTTGATAGCATGATGTGAATCCCCAGAAGGTTGAGGTGACTGCAGCGGGTTATAAATTATCCCGTATGAGCCGTGTCAGCAACTCGGCCAATGGTTTCTTCCAACTGGTGATTTGAAGTTAACCAAACTGTAATGGCAGCGACTTGTGCGCCTGCCCAGTGAACCACCCAGTGTAGACAGCGGTTGATAGTATATGATAATTTGCCTCCATTTTGCTTGAAAGAAACCGGGCTACCCAAGCTGTAACTTGCTCATACTCAATAAATAGCTCATGCAGACAGGTGCGGCCCGGTGTGTTGATGTAGACCAGGCCGCGAGAGACGGATGGTGAAGACGACCGGCCGCAACATAGGCGAGTCAGCCACGTCGTGTTGATATAAATTGGGCCGAAGAAGCGGCGGTATGCACATATGTAGGTCTTGGACCAGATGATAGCGCATCATAATAGTGGCACGAGCCATATCTCCATGATCCTTATTATTGCAGTGAATAATTGTCCTACATACAATATTGCAGACCAAGGCAAAGATAAACTGCTCTTTGACAAAAATAATATGTGCCAATAAAATATATTGTAGATGGATATCACCTGATGCGCCAGGCCGGAAATAATCCGCCGCAGAGTTCATCACCATGGTGAAGCTGAAATCGATCCTGGCCAAGTCGGCCGCGGCAGCAAGGCAGATGAAACGGCCGCAACATTGTAAACCGGCGTGGATGGGCGAAGCAATCGCAGGCGCGGATATATCCATAACACGACCCTTGCTCTTTCAATGAACAATTGTCCCGTGGTATAAACCATGTTTGCCGTGCATAATCGTCCTGAAAACAACAAACATTGCAAGACCGAGTAATTGTTTTCAAAAAAAACAAAATATATCAAAAAAATTGAATGGATGGATTTCACCTAATTTATTCAGACGATGAATATATATATATATATATATATATATATATATATATATATATATATATATATATATATATATATATATATATATATATATATATATATATATATATATATATATATATATATATATTCGCTAGATGAAGTTGAAGTCGCTCACGGATGAACCGGCCGCGGCGTGGTAAACCGGTGCAGACGGGTGAGTCGGCTTGTGGCGTTTGTAAGCCGGCGCGGACAGCGAGTCGACCGCGGCGTTATAAACCGGTGCGGGTGGGAGGATCGGCCGCATGGGCGAACAATAAGTCAATCGCATGTGTTGATGTAGCGGGGGTAGCAATCTGCGCAGGATGAGCGCTAGTGCAAAAAATAATATCTGCTCACGCCCCTTTTGCAACACCTTTTTGTGCGGAATAATGGTCCTGCGAAGAAATAACATAGACCAAGTAATTGTTCTTTGATAAAAGCAATGTGTTAAGAAAAATAAACTTAGATGGATATCACCTGATTTGTTCGGATAACGGATGATCTGTTCAACGCGATAGAAACGGTTCAGTCAGACTAGCAACCCATGACGGGTCAACACTACAGAGGCGGCTCAACGCAGCATAGGCGGCTCAACGCGGCCCCGGTGGCTCAACGCTGCCCCAGTAGCTTAATACAGCAGAAGCGGCTCAACACGGTGCATTTTTAACTTCGTCCGATTTTTTAAATCTCCGGACGCGTATTTTTGCACCATGGTCTTCGCGTGGCCTTCCTATGTCCATCTTGAGCTGTAGAAGTAGCAGACTAGACCGGATCAATCAGATTTTGTAGGCTGAACAAATAAGAGCTTGTGACTTCTTCCAGCCAACTCGACGCTTTCTTTTCCTTCCGCACACTGACGGAGCTGACTGCTGATGCGACTTCAGTCCGGAGTGACCATCGTTTTAATATTGCTAGGCGTGTCACAACAAGAGGCAGGCCGTCTTGAGGAAAAAATACGGTGGCGAAAACCGGGTCGCAGCCGTATCCGCATCTTGGTCGTGGCATTTTTTTTTTCTGAGGGTAGCAACAACCGCGAACACAGGAAACAGCAGCAGCAAGTTTCGGGTAGCAGATCGACGCATCAAGCCCAGCTGGAAATCATCTCGGACGGCCACGCACTGCAGATTAGACCTGTTGACTTGCCAGTCCGACCCGGTGTGGTAATCCTTTTCTCAAACATGTACGCTCGCGTGCAGCCGCTTTAACAAATATTATTTCTTCTCTGGACAGGTCGCCTCCTTCAAATCTGGCTTTATCATGAATAGTGCTCAAGTACTTGATGGATCAGCAATGGAGTAGTATTGCCTTCGAGTGAATAGTAGCATAACCGAAGTACTACTTCGAACAATAGCAGCAGACTTTAGCAGATCAATTTACGAAAACTGCCTCGGGACTTGATCCTTGCCTTCTCACGCGTGTGCTGATACGGTTGACCTGACCCGGCGTCCATCAGCTACAGAAAACTCCTGTCGGTCTCAACGATACGCGGCTGTAACTGCCAAAACTGAAATTCTACTCGGATTCGACAGATCGCACACAAACATTGAATTTGCCGGCTCTGCCGAAGACCATCTCACGCCGGGCTACCCTGCATGCTTTCCATACTGGCGCTTTCTCATCTAACATATCCCAAATCATGAGTTTTGCGATCCCTATGAGATCCCTCCAAGAACTCAACACCACCGTGCGCAGGCCCCACGGTGGGCGCCAACTGTCGTGGATTTGTCACGTCAGATGTCCTTAGTGTCAGGACTTAGTCGCGAGGCCAACACATCTGTGTGGTAGATTGAGAGGGGTTGAGTGGGACGAGAGACGCAGGGCGGATCAACACGCAAGACAAGGGTTTAGACAGCTTCGGGCCCCGGGAAACATCATCCGGTAAAAACCCTACATGCTGTTTGAGGCTAGGTCTCATTATGATCACGAGGGAGTCGCCGTAAACCGGCTCTCCTCTTTGTGTCTAGCCCTAGATTATTGCTTGTAACTTGTAGCTTCTAACTTGTCCCTCTTTGGGGAGCCCTGCCCCTCCTTATATATGTTGAAGGGGCGGTTTACATGACTAGTCCTAGTTGGATTATGATTACTCTATTACAAGTGGAGTCCTAGTCTTGCTTCCTTTGTAGGAGAATAGTCCTTATGCTTTCCTCATAAACCGGCCCACCGTGAACCGGCCTTCTGGGCCATGGGCCTCGTCATCCATCTGACCCGCCCGTCGGGTTACGAATGAACCGCCAAGACCGGGCGGGTTACCAGTGAGTCGTCCAATCCGGCCGGTTTAAACTTCTGGCCGGTTTACACCGCGGGGTATATCCCCGACAGCTGAGGTGGTTCATCTCGGTGTGACTGAGTTTGGAAAATCGGTGGGACCGAGATTACTTATGAGTGTATATGGCAGTGAAAGTTGTTGATAGTTTAGGAGATGTATCACTAAGCACTTTGAGCAACCAGATCATCATCATAACCTCATCCCCTTTTAATAGTATTGGCTTTCCTATGGACTCAATGTGATCTTGGATCACTAAACCAAAATGGAGTCTTGAGCTTTTGCCAATGCTTGCCTTAGCATTTTGAGGGTCCACTTCTTCAGTCCTTGCCATACCCATATCCTTGAACTTTCGAAAAGATTCTCAAGAAACTATTAGTTCAATGATATATATGTTGTTATTAATTACCAAAACCACCCGGGGATTAGTTGCACTTTCAATCTCCCCCTTTTTGGTAATTGATGACAACATATAGATCAAAGCTTCGACAAAGGATATAATCAATGAATAATATCGTCGCTTTGAGAAGTATGTGATAAGTAAGAGCTCCCCCTAAATTTGTGCATTATTTAAGATTTGCGTTTGAATGCAAATGCACAATCGATTAGGATCATGGGTCACTCTTCCATGTCACATACATCTTGGTGGAGCGCACAAAATGATAAGAATGAACAGCATGCACCCAATCACCAAGACATGAGTAAATGGTCATACAAGATAGGAATAGCATATGATAAGCATTAAGCACACATTAAGGCATAGTACGACCAAGCACTCATCAAACGTAGTACCAAACACACTGAATGTTTCGAAAACCAAAAGTATCTCAAAGAAACCGCAAAAGAACGAAAGAGCAAAAGCGACAGCACTCTCTCTCTCGAAGTCCTATGATCTATACAATTTCTCCCCCTTTGGCAACAAGTTACCAAAAAGTTCGAAAAGCATAGAGCTAAGCGGCACTGGGGACTCTGCTGGCGGCTCCTGTCTGGGTTGATGTTGGAGTTGATATGGCAACATCGGCGAAGACTTCAGCTGATGTGTCTTTGGAGGAGTGGTCTTTGGAGCTGGAGTTGGAGCAACCGATGGAACTGGGAGGTTTGAAGCTGTAGTCCCGTGTCATCCTTGGTATAGCAGGTGATCGGGTCTGTGGGAACCGGAGCGATCTGTTGATAAGCATCTGGACTAAGTCATCCTGCATCTCACGCATAAGCTCTTCCTTCTCCTCTTTGCTTCCTCAATGTCGCCTCAAGCTTGTTTGATTACTTGCACTTTAGTCAGCTTCACATCCAGAGCGTGGATCTTGTCTTCAACAATCCTCTCTAGGCTCTCCTGAGACTGTACAATGCTGGCCAGGCGTTGTTCAATCCTTTGGGTAGCTTCAAGGAGCTGCTCTCCGACACTCTTTTGTTTAGCTGCTGCTGCTGCTGCTTCCTTGGCAGCTTTGGCTTTCTTGGCAGCTTCAATATTGGCTTTTCCTTCAACCGATGTTGGATCCTCCTCATCCATCACAACAACATTGTCCTCATGCTCTGGCTGCAGTGGTAAGTGTTCTCTATCCAACAAGAATGTGCCCGTGCCAAACTTGGCATTGATAAGCATCTGAATCTGCGGGGCAAATCCACACGACCTTTTCTGGTCAGCTGCAGTCCTCTTAATGGTTTCTACCATCAAGTCCATCACCTTGAAAGGTGCTTTCTCATCAAGTATATGCAGCATGTTGATAGAGTATCCTCTGATCATGCGATGATCTCCAGACTTGGGCATCAAGGTATGCCTCAATATGGTGTTAGTGGTAGGTAGGCCTGCCTGGAGATAGTACACTGAGCCGAGCTTCCAGATTCCCAAATCTTTAGCTAGAACCTCTTTGTACATGTTCTTCATGGATTCATGATTCTTCTTTGGAATACCATATACATCAATATCATCCTCTCTTTGCACTGGAGCATTCAGAAGTTCTGCCCATTCTTCAACAGTTGAAGAAAATCTTTGGCCTTCAGTCATCCATACAATCCTTCCATCTGGGTAGAAGTGAGTTGTGGCATAGAATTGCATAATCATCTCATCATTCCAATTTGTCAACTTTTGACCCACAAAGTCTGCAACACCACATGCAGTGAAGCTTTCATGCACATGTGGAAAGAAGTCTCTATGCTCTTTGCTGTCAATGTACTTCCAGTCAACGTATCTGGTGTCTACGACTATGGGCTTCTTATCCATCAGCACAGTCTCATAGAAGTCCTGCTGCTCTCTGGTGTGAAATCTGGGATCAACAGCAGTTCTTCTCCTCACGGCATATGGGTCAGCTTGTCTCCATAGCCTGAGACCTCTATCCTTCCTTGCCTTCATATCCTCAGCTTGAGGATGAGCATCATTATGTAGTGGCAGTTTTTGACGAAGTTTCAACAAAACTGGTCCTTCATCATCTGACACAGCTGGTGGCACATCATCCTTGTTCTTTTCAGACGCTGGAATGTTCCTGATTGTCTTCTTGGGCTTGGCAGCAGGCTTTGCTGGAGCTGCCTTAGCTGGAGCAGATTGCTTGGGCTTTGAAGTGGCTCCAGCCCTGATGGCATCACCCATGAGCTTAGGCTTCTGAGGAGGCTGGGGTGCTTCCTCATCCTCATCTTCTGCTGCATCATCATGCACTAACCTCTTTCTCTTGGAAGTTTTCTTCACTTTTCTTGTAGTTTCCTCTTCCAAACTCAGCTTCTTGGCAACAGTTGACTGCTTGACTTTTCTGGTGCCCTTCTTGGTTTGCTGACCTTGTGGCTCTTTGGCAACAACTTTCCTCTTGGGCTTTGATGTGACCTCTTCCTCAACAACAAAATCTGATTCTTCATCATCTGAGTTCCTCTTCTTTCTGGCTCTGGTGGCTGCAGGAGGCAAACCACTTGGTGTACTCCTCTCACCATCATCTGATGAGCTGCTAGGATCAGGACTAGTGCCTGCCTCTGGAATATCTGCAATAGGTGACTCTGACCTGTTCTCGATCACACCGGCATCGACATGGCCGACAACCCGTGAATAGATAAGGTGTAGGCGAGTAGAAAAGTTATCACAAACTGCGAAGTTTTTGCAAACAAATGAGTTCAAATTTCAGTATTAGGTTTTCACAGAAGACATTTCGGTCGACCGAGTTTAAAATTCGTGAATCCAAGTGTTCAAACAGAAGCTTTCACACCACTTTCGGTTGGACGAAGTGGGTTTCGATCTGCCGAAAACACTAGGGTTTCACAGAATCGCCATTTCGTCACACCGATTTGCACAACTTCGTTGGACCGAAGGTGCAAAGGCAATGGCCATAGGCCAAATCGGTCTTACCGAAAATCTAAAATCGGTCTCACCGAGATGTGTTCGCGGAAACCTAACCCTAAAACTTTTACTCGAATCTAGTCCAAACGAACTAATCTGTGTATGGGAAGATTTCAATCGTGGCAAGATTATAGGCAAACCAAACGTGCATTGAATCGGAGATGGAGCACGAGTGGGATCAAACTCACCCTAACTTGGTGGAGTTTCTCACGGCGCAACGGCGCGGAGAAGATGTCCGCTGTTGGCGACGGAGACCTGCGGCGAGGGCGCCTGAGCGGCAACGGCGACGATCCGGAGACCAGGCGACGGCAGCAAGGGTGTGGGGCTAAACGTTTGAAGTAGAAATCAACGCGCGCCCTCGGAGTATATATACCCTTTGTTGTCGGTGGGACCGAGTTGTAAAACTCGGTGGCACCGAGATGGATAACGCAGGCAGTTATACACTTCGTCACGCCGAAAATCACAACTCGGTTTCACCGAGGTGAAAACCTAGATCAGTCTAAATGCTTTCGGTTCGACCGAGTTTGAGTGTGTTGGTCCGACGAAATCACTTAGAAGGTTTTGGAAGTTAGCCTTTGACGGATCGGTGGTCTCGAGTGCTCCTCACTCGGAGGGTCCAAAATGACTTGTTCAACGTTTGTGATGTAAGCATGAATAGAATTTGAGACAAGAAAGCATAGATAGCTAGGGAGGTACTTAGGCATTCTTGTCCATCCATTTGGTCGAAAAATCAAAACGACCAAAACAACAAATGGATGTCCTTGAATGGATAAAATCATGCATCCAACATGCTCACACAATAAGATGGCAAATGAAATATGTGTCAAACATGCACAATCAAAACTCTAGCTACTAACACACAATTTGTCGATGACTAGGTCATCTTTATATGAGTATATTGACTTAGGAGTCAAATGAGAACATTTGATCATAGGTCATACTCATCGCTTAAGCACAAGTGGGGTTACCACTTTTACATAAAGCATTGATGTGTTCACATCATTTGAAGATGCTTTAGCTCAATTCTTTAGAGCAAAGCTCCCCTAGATGTGAGAACCCTTTTAAAGGGTCAAACTAACCTTGGGTTGTCGAGAAGACTTCATGTAGATGTTGAAGATGTGGATGCTCAATGTTGATGAAGATCATCAAGAGTTGGGAGCAATCCTTTGGATTCGGGCACTTTCAATACCTACATGGGTTAGTCCCACAAGGAACAAACAAGGATATCCATGGACATAGATTGAAGTACACAATAGATGATGTCCATGAAAGCAATGATTACCTTGTCCCTTGACTTACCAACAAGAGGGTTTGTGACTCCATGAACTAGTGCACGATGTGGAAGTTGATTGCACAAGTTTTTTTTGCCAAAAAGAATGTGAGTGAAGTATGTTGGCGGAGTCACCCTCAAGAACTTTCTAGTTCTTCTTCTTAGGGATCCACATCATCTTGATGGGAATCCTTGGGGTTGTAGTTGAGCTTGACGAAGTAGAACTTGACGTTTCCTTGGGAACCCACTTGACCATGGCTTTAGGTGCTTCAATAAATGCATCAATCTCCTCTTGAAGCTTGTCCTTGCCTTTTAGCTTGTGGTCTTGTGGTGGAAGGTCATCTTGAGCTTGTTCCACATTGGAAGAAGTAGGATTGTACTTCTCCTTTTGAGGAATAAACTGTGGAGTAGGATATTGACCTTCTTCCCATTTAACACCCTCGGCGTTGAACTTTCGCTCAAAACCAATTCCTTGATTCTTCCGGTGCCTTCCTTGCTTAAGTAACAATTTCTCAAAGTTCTTGCTTCCGCAAGGCTCTTGTAGACACCTTTCTATAATCCCTTTCAATAAACTATTTTCTTGCTCAAGTGTAACTTGGCTTGAAACATTGTTAGTGGAATCAAGAGAACTACTAGCAGCAACAACATTGGATTTAGCACGGTTATTGTTACTACTAGATGAAGAATTTTTCTTATGCTTGTCATGCTTAGTTTTAATGGGAGGCAAGAAATTAGACAAGAGAAGTCGTTTGGCAAGATATGAAGAACTCTTCTTTCGAAGATCGTCATTGATTGCTTTTAGAAACTCATGTTCTTGCTCTAGAGTGAGCTTCTCGAAGCGTAGCTTCTCATGAGATCTTAGGAGCTCTCTATGATCTTCTTGAGTTGTTTCATGAGCTAACTTAAGAGTGTTTAGTTCTTTAGTTAGACGCTCAATCTCCTTCATAGCATTGTCATTCGACTCTTCTTGACTATAAAGACTACTAGCATGTTCATCATTACTAGGCTCATTGGATTTATCATGTAAGAGCTCATCTTCACCAAGCAAGTCATCCTCATCACTATCAAAGTCAATAAATTCAGGGTGTGATACCTTGGGGCCTTTAGCCATGAAGCATCTTCCAATTCCCTCATTTGGTGAATCGATAAGTCGAGGAGTTGGAGTTGGAGGATACGAGAGCAAGACCGCAACACCTTCATCTTGACTGTAGTCGGAATTGGAGTGATAGCTTCCTTCGGATTGATTGTCGGAGTCGGAGCCGGAGACCCATTCACCTACATGAGCTTGATGTTTTCTTCTTGTGTAGCTCCTTGATGACTTGTCTTTCCTCTCCGAATCCTTGCTTCTCCGAGAGGGTCTTCGTTCATAACGATCATCTCTACTCCTTCTCTCTTTCCGAGGTGACTCATCTCTTGAGCTTCTTCTTCTTGGAGATTCTTCTCTTCTCTTGTGGGGAGCCAACACTCATTTGAGTAGTGTCCGGTCTTCCACAATTGTAGCAGATTCGATCACGACTAGAAGATCTCTTTTCATCATATGATCTAGACTTTGAGCTTCTCTCTTTGCTTCTACTCTTGTAGAATTTGTTGAAGTTCTTGACCATTAGGCTTATCTCTTCATTGGAAACTAGCTTGTCACTTGAGGTTGTGGGAGCATCACTTGTAGCTTTGTAAGCACCACTTGACTTGTTGTGAAGCTCTTCCTTATCCTTAAGTGTCATCTCATGAGCAACAATTCTTCCAATGACTTGGTTGGCTTGAGATTCTTGTAGTTTGGCATCATTTGGATCAAAGTGCACACGGTGTCATACTTTCCATCCAAAGCTCTGAGAATCTTCTTGATGATGAATCGGTCGGTCATTTCTTCGCTTCCTAAGCCGGCAATCTCATTTGTGATGAGAGCAAGCCTAGAGTACATTTCAGCGACTCCTTCACCTTCCTTCATCTTGAACTTGTCAAGTTACCTTGAAGAACATCTAGCTTTGATTCCTTCACGGACTCGGTACCTTTGTGCATTTCAACCAAAGTATCCCAAATCTCTTTTGCATTCTCAAGACGGCTGATTTTGTTGAACTCCTCGGGACACAAGGCATTGAAGAGAATGTCACAAGCTTGAGCATTGTTTTGCAACATCCGCAATTCATCCGTTGTAGCTTCTCGATCCAGAACTTTTCCTTCCTCGAAGAATTCACCTTGCATACCAACACAAATAATGCCCCATGCGGCTGGGTTATGGCCAAGAATATGCATTTTCATTTTATGCTTCCAACTAGCAAAGTTTGTACCATCAAAGTAAGGACCTCTACGAAAATTACCCTCACTAGACGCCATACTCTCCTAGGTTGTGAAACCAAGCTTATGGAGTCCAATGCAATGGAAACCAATACAATGGAGACCAAAGCTCTGATACCACTTGTAGGATCGAAAGTATGTCTAGAGGGGGGGTGATTAGACTACTTGACAATATAAAAAATTCAGCCTTTTATCAAGGAACAGTTTTTGGCAGATTCACAATTATGATCAGGTCAAGTATCACCCTACACATGCAATTCTAGAGTATAGGCAGCGGAAAGTAAATTGCACATGTAGTAAAGAGAGGTGGAGAAGAGCAAACGCAATTTTGGAGATGCGGTGATTTTTCTCGTGGTTCCGATAGGTGGTGCTATCGTACTTCCACGTTGATGGAGACTTCAACCCACGGAGGGTAACGGCTGCGAGAGTCCACGGAGGGCTCCACCAACGAAGGGTCCACGAAGAAGCAACCTTGTCTATGCCATCATGGCCTACGCCCACGGAGGGCTAGCCTTACTCGGGGTAGATCTTCACAAGTAGGCGATCTCCTTGCCCTTACAAACTTCTTGGTTCAACTCCACATCTCGACGGAGGCTCCCAAGCGACACCTAACCAATCTAGGAGGCACCACCTCCAAAAGGTAATAGATGGTGTTGATGATGATGAACTCCTTGCTCTTGTGCTTCAAATGATAATCTCCCCAACACTCAACTCTCCTCACTGATTTGGCTGTGGTGGAAGAAAGGATTGAGTGGAAAACAACTTGGGAAGGCTAGAGATCAAGCTTCATATGGTGGGAGTGGAGCAACTTGATCTCAACACAAGGGTAGGTAGTTCTCTCCTCAGAAATGTAGGGTAGGAGTGGTAGTTCTTTCTGATGGCTCTCTTCACGAATGAAGAGGGGGTGGAGGGGTATTTATAGCCTCCACACAAAATCCAACCGTTACACACATTTGAGCAATCTCGGTGGGACCGAAGTTGACAACTCGGTGAGACCGAAAGTTCAAATCATGTGAACGTTGGGATTTTCGGTGGGACCGAAAATACAATCTCGGTTAGTCCGATTCGTGCAAAGACAAGAGCTTGCCAATTTCGGTGGGACCGACTTCATCATCTCGGTGACACCGATTTGATGATGTATGATTCTGAAGCTTGGCAACTCAAGTTTCGGTGAGACCGAGTTCAGAATCGGAAAATCCGAGATTTCTAGGGTTTGGCTTTATGGCTGAGGTGGTTCATCTCGGTGTGACTGAGTTTGGAAAATCGGTGGGACCGAGATAACTTATGAGTGTATATGGCAGTGAAAGTTGCTAATAGTTTAGGAGATGTATCACTAAGCACTTTGAGCAACCAGATCATCATCATAACCTCATCCCCTTTTAATAGTATTGGCTTTCCTATGGACTCAATGTGATCTTGGATCACTAAACCAAAAATGGAGTCTTGAGCTTTTGCCAATGCTTGCCTTAGCATTTTGAGGGGTCCACTTCTTCAGTCCTTGCCATACCCATATCACTGAACTTTCTGAAAAGATTCTCAAGAAACTATTAGTTCAATGATATATATGTAATTATTAATTACCAAAACCACCCAGGGATTAGTTGCACTTTCAACTCGAAGGTCTGTAGTAAACTACTCACGCTTCGTCGAAGAGGCTATGGTGTTGATGTAGAACCCCTCCATGATCGATTGCCCCTCCGGCGGATCGCCTGAAAAGGTCCCAAGATGGGATATTACGGGTACAGAAGGTTGCGGCGGTGGAAAAGTGGTTTCGTGGCTCCCCCTGATGTTTTTAGGGTATAAGAGTATAGATAGGCGAAAGAAGTAGGTCAGTGGAGCTTTGTGGGGCCCACAAGGGTGGGGGGCGCCCTCCTGCCTCGTGGCCGCCTCGCGGAGTTCCATACTTCAGCTCCAAGTCTTCTGGATTGCGTTTGTTCCAAAAAAGATCACCACGAAGGTTTCATTCCGTTTGGATTCCGTTTGGTATTCCTTTTCTGCAAAACACTGAAATAGGCAAAAAAACAGAAACTGGCACTGGGCCTTCGGTTAATAGGTTAGTCTCAAAAATAATATAAAAGAGCATATTAAAGCCCATTAAACATCCAAAACAGATAATATAATAGCATGAAACAATCAAAAATTATAGATATGTTGGACACGTATCAAGCATCCCCAAGCTTAATTCCTGCTCGTCCTCGAGTAGGTAAATGATAAAACAGAATTTTTGATGTGGAATGATATCTAACATAATTTTCAATGTAATTCTCTTTATTGTGGCATGAATGTTCAGATCCATAAGAATCAAAATAAAAGTTTAATATTGACATAAAAACAATAATACTTCAAGCATACTAATAAAGCAATCATGTCTTCTCAAAATAACATGGCCAAAGAAAGTTATCCCTACAAAATCATATAGTCTGACTATGCTCTATCTTCATCACACAAAGGTTTAATCATGCACAACCCCGATGACAAGCCAAGCAATTTTTTCATACTTTTGATGTTCTCAAAATTTTCAATCTTCAGCAATACATGAGCGTGAGCCATGGACATAGCACTATAGGTGGAATAGAATAGTGGTTGTGGAGAAGACAAAAAGGAGAAGATAGTCTCACATCAACTAGGTGTATCAACGGGCTATGATCACTTGATGCTTGCGAACCATGCCTCATGGGCAAGATGACTAAGACTCCGTTCTCCAGAACAATGGAGCGAGCAACTGACTTATTGGAAATAATACATACTGATGTATGCGGTCCAATGAGTGTTGAGGCTCACGGCGGGTATCATTATTTTCTGACCTTCACAGATGATTTGAGAAAATATGTGTATATCTACTTGATGAAACACAAGTCTGAAACATTTGAAAAGTTCAAAGAATTTCAGAGTGAAGTGGAGAATCATCGTAAAAAGAAATTAAAGTTTCTACGATCTGATCGCAGAGGTGAATATTTGAGTTACGAGTTTGGCCTTCAATTAAAACAATGTGGAATAGTTTCACAAACTCATGCCACCTAGAACACCACAGCATAATGGTGTGTCCGAACATCATAACCGTACTTTATTGGATATAGTACAATCTATGATGTCTCTTACCGATTTACCACTATCATTTTGGGGTTATGCATTAGAGACATCTACATTCACGTTAAATAGGGCACCGTCTAAATTCGTTGAGACGACACCATATGGACTATGGTGGCAGGAAACCTAAGTTGTCGTTTCTTAAAGTCTGGGGTTGCGATGCTTATGTGAAAAAGTTTCAACCTGATAAGCTTGAACCCAAATCAGAAAAATGTGTCTTCATAGGATACCCAAAATGTTGGGGACACCTTCTATCAGAGATCCGAAGGCAAGATCTTTGTTGCTAAAAATGGATACTTTCTAGAGATGGAGTTTCTCTCGAAAGAAGTGAGTGGGAGGAAAGTAGAACTTGATGAGGTAATTGTACCTTCTCTCGAATTGTAAAGTAGCTCATCACTGAAATCAGTTCAAGTGATGCTTACACCAATTAGTGAGGAAGTTAATGATAATGATCATGAAGCTTCGGATCAAGTTACTACCGAACCTTGTAGGTCAACCAGATTACGTTCTGCACCAGAGTGGTACGGTAATCCTATTCTGGAGTTCATGTTACTTGACCATGATGAACCTACGAACTATGAGGAAGCGATGATGAGCCCAGATTCCACGAAATGGCTTGAGGCCATGAAACCTGAGATGGGATCCATGTATGAGAACAAATTGTGGACTTTGGTTGACTTGCGCGATGATCAGCAAGCCATAGAAAATAAATGGATCTTCAAAAGGAAGACGGACGCTGATAGTAGTGTTACTATCTACAAAGCTAGACTTGTCGAAAAAGGTTTTGACAAAGTTCAAGGTGTTGACTACGATGAGATTTTCTCACTCGTAGCGATGCTTAAGTCTGTCTGAATCATGTTAGCAAGTTGCCACATTTTATGAAATCTAGAAAATGGATGTCAAAACTATATTCCTTAATGGATTTCTTAAAGAAGAGTTGTATATGATGCAACCAGAAGGTTTTGTCGATCCTAAAGGTGCTAACAAAATGTGCAAGCTCCAGCAATCCATCCATGGACTAGTGCAAAGCATCTCAGAGTTGGAATATACGATTTGATGACTTGATCAAAGCATATAGTTTTATACAGACTTGCGGTGAAGCCTGTATTACAAGAAAGTGAGTGGGAGCACTACAGCCTTTTTGATAAGTATATGTGAATGACATATTGTTGATTGGAAATGATGTAGAATTTTCTGGAAAGCATAAAGGAGTGTTTGAAAGGAGTTTTTCAAAGAAAGACCTCGGTGAAGCTGCTTACATATTGAGCATCAAGATCTATAGAGATAGATCAAGACGCTTGATAAGTTTTTTCAATGAGTACATACCTTGACAAGTTTTTGAAGTAGTTCAAAATGGAACAGTCAAAGAAGGAGTTCTTGCCTGTGTTGCAAGGTGTGAAGTTGAGTAAGACTCAAAGCCCGACCATGGCAAAAGATAGAGAGAGAATGAAAGTTATTCCCTATGCCTCAGCCATAGGTTCTATAAAGTATGCCATGCTGTGTACCAGACCTATTGTATACCCTGCCATGAGTTTGGCAAGGGAGTACAACAGTGATCTAGGAGTAGATCACTGGACAACGGTCAAAATTATCCTTATAGGACTAAGGACATATTTCTCGGTTATGGAGGTGATAAAAAGGTTCGTCATAAAGGGTTACGTCGATGCAAGTTTTTGACACTGATCCGGATGACTATAATTAAGTCTCAGTCTGGATACATATTGAAAGTGGGAGCAATTAGCTAGAGTAGCTCCGTGCAGAGCATTGTAGACATATAAATTTGCAAAATACATACGGATCTGAATTTGGCAGACCCATTGACTAAACTTCTCTCACAAGCAAAACATGATCACACCTTAGTGCTCTTTGGGTGTTAATCACATGGCGATGTGAACAAGATTATTGACTCTAGTAAACTCTTTGAGTGTTGGTCACATGGCGATGTGAACTATGGGTGTTAATCACATGGTGATGTGAACTATGGATGTTAAATCACATGGTGATGTGAACTAGATTATTGACTCTAGTGCAAGTGGGAGACTGAAGAAAATATTCCCTAGAGGCAATAATAAAGTTTTTATTTATATTTCCTTATAGCATGATAAATTTTTATTATTCATGCTAGAATTGTATTAACTGGAAACTTAGTACATGTGTGAATACATAGACAAACAGAGTGTCACTAGTATGCCTCTACTTGACTAGCTCGTTGAATCAAAGATGGTCATGTTTCCTAGCCATAGACATGAGTTGTCAATTGATTAACGGGATCACATCATTGAAGAGTGATGTGATTGACTTGACCATTCCGTTAGCTTAGCACTTGATTGTTTAGTATATTGCTATTGCTTTCTTCATGACTTATACATGTTCCTTTGACTATGAGATTATGCAACTCCCGAACACCGGAGGAACACTTTGTGTGCTACCAAACGTCACAACGTAACTGGGTGATTATAAAGGTGCTCTACAGGTGTCTCCGATGGTACTTGTTGAGTTGGCATAGATCGAGATTAGGATTTGTCACTCCAATTGTCGGAGAGGTATCTCTGGGCCCTCTTGGTAATGCACATCACTATAAGCCTTGCAAGCAATGTGACTAATGAGTTAGTTGCGGGATGATGCATTACAGAACAAGTAAAGAGACTTGCCGGTAACGAGATTGAACTAGGTATGGTGATACTGACGATCGAATCTCGGGCACGTAACATACCGATGACAAAGAGAACAATGTATGTTCTTATGCGGTTTGACCGATAAAGATCTTCGTAGAATATGTAGGAGCCAATATGAGCATCCAGGTTCCGCTATTGGTTATTGACCAGAGATGTGCCTCGGTCATGTCTACATAGTTCTCGAACCCGTAGGGTCCGCATGCTTAACGTTCGGTGATGACTTATATTATGAGTTATGTGATTTGATGACCGAAGTTTGTTCGGAGTCCCGGATGAGATCGGGGACATGGCGAGGAGTCTTGAAATGATCGAGCCGTAAAGATCGATATATTGGAAGACTATATTCGGACATCGGAAAGGTTCCAAGTGATTCAGGTATTTTCCGGAGTACCGAAAGTTACGGGAATTCATATTGGGCCTTAATGGGCCATAGGGGAAAGGAGAGAAAAAGTCCTCAAGGGTGGCCGCACCCCTCCCCATGGACTGGTCCGAATTGGACTAGGGAGGGAGAGCGCCCCCTTCCTTCCTTCTCCTTCTCCCTTCCCCTTTTCCTACTCCATGTGGGAGGTGGGATCCTACTAGGACTAGGGAGTCCTAGTAGGACTCCACACTTTGGGCGCACCCTATGAGGGCCGGCCTCCTCCTCCCTCCCTCCTTTATATACAGGGGAAGGGGGACACCCTAGAACAAACAAGTTGATCATTGATCTCTTAGCCGTGTGCGGTGCCCCCCCTCCACCATAATCCACCTCGGTCATATCATCGTAGTGCTTAGGAGAGGCCCGCGCCGGTAACTTCATCATCACCGTCATCACGTCGTCGTGCTGATGAAGCTCTCGCTCAACACTCTGCTGGATCGTGAGTTTCTCGTACGTCACCGAGGTGAACGTGTGCAGATTGCGGAGGTGCCGTACGTTCGGTACTTGGATCGGTTGGATTGTGAAGACGTTTGAATACATCAAACGCATTACTAAATGCTTCCGCTTACGGTCTACGAGGGTACGTAGACAACACTCTCCCCTCTCGTTGCTATGCATCACCATGATCTTGCATGTGCGTAGGATTTTTTTTTAAATTGCTATGTTCCCCAACAAAAAACTATCTTGTGGGGAACCAAGAACAAGAAAAACAGTAGGGTATTTAATTTCCCACATAAGACTTCAACATCTCTAACAATCCCAAATGGTGATATAGTATCTCTATTAGCAAGCTTAATAGTAACATCAATATCTTCTATCTCAGTAGGTGCAATATCATTTATAATTTCTTTATATAAGGTATAAGGAATTGCACTCACACTAGCACCCACATCACATAAGCCATGATAACAATGATCTCCAATTTTAACAGAAACAACAGGCATGCCAAGAACAGGTCTATGTTTATCTTTAGTATCAGGTTTGGCAATTCTAGCAGCTTCATCATAGAAATAAATAACATGCCCATCAATATTGTCAACCAAGAGATCTTTAACCATATCAATATTAGGTTCAACTTTAATTTGCTCAGAGGGTTTGGGTGTTCTAATATAACTTTTATTGACCATGGTTGAAAATTTAGCATGATCCTTTTGTTCTAACAGGGAAAGGTGGTTTGTCAATATAAGCAGTAGGAACAATAGGATCATCATTATAAGTAATAGTTTCTTCTTCAACTTTAATAGGTTCTACTACTTTAAATTCAATGGGAGGATGATATTTAAACCACTTCTCCTTAGAGAGATTAACATGACTAGCAAAAGATTCACAGAAAGAAGCTACTATATATCTCAGAGTCAAGTCCATATTTAGTGCTAAAATCACGAAAAGCATCGGTATCCATAAAAGATTTAACACAATCAAACTTAAGGTTTATACCTGACTCTTTACCTTCGTTGAGTTCCCAATCTTCAGATTTGCGTTTAATTCTTTCCAATAAATCCCATTTGAATTTAATATCTTTCTTCATATAGGAGCCAGTACAAGAAGTATCGAGCATGGATCGATTATTATGAGAAAGCCGAGCATAAATATTTTGAATAATAATTTCTCTTGAGAGCCCATGATTGGGGCATGAATATAACATTGACTTAAGCCTCCCCCAAGCTTGAGCGATATTTTCTCCTTCACGAGGCCAAAAATTATATATATAATTCCGATCACGATGAACCAGATGCATAGGATAAAACTTCTGATAAATTCCAATTTCAATCGGTTGTAGTTCCATGATCCAATATCATCCAGTAGCCTATACCATGTCAATGATTTGCCCTTCAAAGATAAAGGAAAGACCTCTTCTTGACAACATCCTCGGGCATACCTGCAAGCTTAAATAATCCACAAAGTTTATCCACATATATTAGATGCATATCGGGATGTAATGTTCCATCTCCTGCATAAGGATTAGCTAGCAGTTTCTCTATCATACCCGAAGGAATTTCATAATAAATATTTTCAGTAGGTGCAATAAGTTGAGGAGAAACTCTTTGTTCTTCCGGTCGAGGTGAAGATACCCCGAACAAGCCCCTCAAAGGATTATTTTTCATAGTAACTATTGACAGTAAATTTCAGCACACTATATAAATGTTTCCTTACAAAATTCCACTTACCAAAGGCGCTTAACTCCCCGGCAATGGCGCCAGAAAAGAGTCTTGATGACCCACAAGTATAGGGGATCTATCATAGTCCTTTCGATAGAGTGTCAAACCCAACGAGGAGCAGAAGGAAATGACAAGTGGTTTTCAGTAAGGTATTTTCTTCAAGCACTGAAATTATCGGTAACAGATAGTTTTGTGATAAAATAAATCGTAACGGGTAACAAGTAACAAAAGTAAACACGGTGCAGCAAGGTGGCCCAATCCTTTTTGTAGCAAAGGGCAAGCCTCGGCGAACTCTTATATAAAGCAAAGCGCTCCCGAGGACACATGGAAATTATTGTCAAGTTAGTTTTCATCATGCTCATATGACTCACGTTCATTACTTTGATAATTTGATATGTGGGTGGACCGGTGCTTGGGTGCTGCCCTTCCTTGGACAAGCCTCCCACTTATGGTTAACCCCTCTCGCAAGCATCCGCAACTACGAAAGAAGAATTAAGGTAAACCTAAACATAGCATGAAACATATGAATCCAAATCAGCCCCTTACGAAGCAATGCATAAACTAGGGTTTAAGCTTCTGTCACTCTAGCAACCCATCATCTGTTGGGGAACGTTGCAGAAAATTAAAAATTTTCCTACGGCTTCACCAAGATCCATCTATGAGTTCATCTAAGCAACGAGTAACGGGAGAGAGATGACATCTACATACCACTTGTAGATCGCGTGCGGAAGCTTGCAAGGTGATGATGGAGTCGTACTCGAACGTGATTCAGATCACCGATGCCAAGTGCTGAACGGACAGCACCTCCGCGTTCAACACACGTACGGGACGATCGACGTCTCCTCCTTCTTGATCCAGCAAGGGGGAAGGAGAGGTTGAGGAAGACAGCTCCACCGGCAGCACGACGGCGTGATGATGGTGGAGAAGCAATCTCGGCAGTGGCTTCACTGAGCTCTACGGAGGAGGAGATGTGTTGGGGAGGGGAGGGGCTGCGCCTTGGGAGTTGTGTACAGCAGCCCCCCACCCTCCCCCCCTTTATATAGGCCCCGGGGGTGGCCGGCCCCTGGAGATCCAATCTCCAGGAGGGGCGGCGGCCAAGGGGTGGAGTGCCCCCAAGCCAGGTGGGGCGCCCCCCACCCCTAGGGTTTCAACCCTAGGCGCAGGGGGTGGGCCTAGGGGGGCGCACCAGCCCCCTGTGGGCTGGTTCCCTTCCCCCTCTGGCCCATGGGGCCCTCCGGGATAGGTGGCCCTGAAGGAAATATGCCCTAGAGGCAATAATAAAGTTATTATATATTTCCTCATATCATGATAAATGTTTATTATTCATGCTAGAATTGTATTAACCGGAAACATAATACATGTGTGAATACATAGACAAACAGAGTGTCACTAGTATGCCTCTACTTGACTAGCTTGTTAATCAAAGATGGTTATGTTTCCTGACCATGAACAAAGAGTTGTTATTTGATTAACAAGGTCACATCATTAGTTGAATGATCTGATTGACATGACCCATTCCATTAGCTTAGCACACGATCGCTTAGTAAGTTGCTATTGCTTTTATCCATGACTTATACATGTTCCTATAACTATGAGATTATGCAACTCCGTTTACGGAGGAACACTTTGGTACTACCAAACGTCACAACGAATCGGGTGATTATAAAGGAGTACTACAGGTGTCTCCAAAGGCAGATGTTGGGTTGGCGTATTTCGAGATTAGGATTTGTCACTCCGAATGTCGGAGAGGTATCTCTGGGCCCTCTCGGTAATGCACATCACTTAAGCCTTGCAAGCATTGCAACTAATAAGTTAGTTGCGAGATGATGTATTACGGAACGAGTAAAGAGACTTGCCGGTAACGAGATTGATTTAGGTATTGGATACCGACGATCGAATCTCGGGCAAGTAACATACCGATGACAAAGGGAACAACGTATGTTGTTATGCGGTCTGACCGATAAAGATCTTCGTAGAATATGTAGGAGCCAATATGGGCATCCAGGTCCCGCTATTGGTTATTGACCGAGACGTGTCTCGCCATGTCTACATTGTTCTCGAACCGTAGGGTCCGCACGCTTAAGGTTTCGATGATGGTTATATTATGAGTTTATGAGTTTTGATGTACCGAAGGAGTTCGAGTCCCGGATGAGATCGGGACATGACGAGGAGTCTCGAAATGGTCGAGACGTAAAGATCGATATATTGACGACTATATTCGGAGTTCGGAAAGGTTCCGAGTCATTCGGTATTTTTCGAGTACCGAGAGTTACGGAATTCGCCGGGAGTATATGGGCCTTATTGGGCCATACGGGAATAAGGAAAGAGGCCAAAGGAAGAAGGGCGCAGCCCCTCTAGTCCGAATTGGACAAGGGTGCAGCCCCTTTCCTTCCTCCTCTCCCCTCTTTCCCTTCTCCTACTCCAACAAGGAAGGAGGGAGTCCTACTCCGGTGGGAGTAGGACACCCCTTGGCGCGCCTCTCCTAGGCCGGCCGCACCCTTCCCCCTTGCTCCTTTATATACGGGGGCAGGGGGGCACCTCTAGACACACGAGAGACACAAGTTTGATCTTTGGATCGTTCCTTAGCCGTGTGCGGTGCCCCCCTCCACCATATTCCACCTCGGTTATACCGTCGCGAAGCTTAGGCGAAGCCCTGCGCCGTGAAACATCAAGATCGTCACCACGCCGTCGTCTTGACGGAACTCTCCTCGACACTCGGCTGGATCGAGTACGAGGGACGCCATCGAGCTGTCGTGTGTCAAGAACTCGGGGCGCCGGAGTAACGGCGCCGGATCGGTCGGATCGCGAGGAGAACGACGACTACTTCCTCTACGTTGTGATCGCTTCCGCCGGGTCTACAAGGGTATGTAGACAACACTCTCCCTCTCGTTGCTATGCATCACCATGATCTTGCGTGTGCGAGGAAAATTTTTGAAATTACTACGTTCCCCAACAGTGGCATCCGAGCCTAGGTTTTTCTATGGTTTGATGTTTTGCACGAGTAGAACACAAGTGAGTTGTGGGCGATACAAGTCATACTACCTACCAGCATGTCATACTTTGGTTCAGCGGTATTGTGAGATGAAGCGGCCTGACCGACATTACGCCAGACGCTTACGCGAGACTGGTTTCACCGCTGTGAGCACTCGTTGCTTAAAGGTGACTGGTGGGTGCCTGTCTCTCTCACTTTAGTTGAACCGAGTGTGGTTCGCCCGGTCCTTGAGAAGGTTAAACGGAGTCTATTTGTGAAGTATCGTTGTGGTTTTGATGCGTAGGTGAGACTGGATCTTGCTTAAGCCCGTAGCAGCCACGTAAAATTTGCAACAACAAAGTAGAGGACGTCTAACTTGTTTTTGCAGGGCATGTTGTGATGTGATATGGTCAAGACGTGATGCTATATTTTATTGTATGAGATGATCATGTTTTGTAACCGAAGTTATCGGCAACCGGCTGGAGCCATATGGTTGTCGCTTATTGTATGCAATGCAATCGCCCTGTAATGCTTTACTTTATCACTAAGCGGTAGCGATAGTCGTAGTAGCATAAGTTTGGCGAGACGACAACGATGCTGCGATGAAGATCATGGTGTCGCGCCGGTGACGATGGTGATCATGGTGGTGCAACAAGATGGAGATCATGAAGCACAAGATGATGATGACCATATCATATCACTTATATTGATTTGCATGTGATGTTTATCCTTTTATGCATCTTATCTTGCTTTGATTGACGGTAGCATTATAAGATGATCTCTCACTAAATTATCAAGAAGTGTTCTCCCCGAGTATGCACCGCTGCCAAAGTTAAATCGTGCCCGGACACCACGTGATGATCGGGTGTGATAAGCTCTACGTCCATCTACAACGGGTGCAAGCCAGTTTTGCACACGCAGAATACTCGGGTTATACTTGACGAGCCTAGCATATGCAGATATGGCCTCGGAACACGGAGACCGAAAGGTCGAGCGTGAATCATATAGTAGATATGATCAACATAAGATGTTCACCATTGAAAACTACTCCGTTTCACGTGATGATCGGTTATGGTTTAGTTGATTTGGATCACGTGATCACTTAGATGACTAGAGAGATGTCTGTCTAAGTGGGAGTTCTTAAGTAATATGATTAATTGAACTTAAATTTATCATGAACTTAGTCCTGGTAGTATTTTGCAAATTATGTTGTAGATCAATAGCTCGCGTTGTTGCTTTCATATGTTTGTTTTTGATATGTTCCTAGAGAAAACTATGTTGAAAAATGTTAGTAGCAATGATGCGGATTGGATCCGTGATCTGAGGTTTATCCTCATTGCTGCGCAGAAGAATTATGTCCTTGATGCACCGCTAGGTGACAAACCTGTTGCAGGAGCAGATGCAGACGTTATGAACGTTTGGCTAGCTCAATATGATGACTACTTGATAGTTTTGTGCACCATGCTTTATGGCTTAGAATCGGGACTTCAAAGATGTTTTGAACATCATGGAGCATATGAGATGTTCCAGGAGTTGAAGTTAATATTCCAACAGAATGCCCGGATTGAGAGATATGAAGTCTCCAATAAGTTCTATAGCTGCAAGATGGAGGAGAACAGTTCATTAGTGAGCATATACTCGTAATGTCCGGTACTACAATCACTTGACACAATTGGGAGTTAATCTTCCGGATGATTGTGTCATTGATGATGAATTCTCCAATCACCGCCACCAAGCTACAAAGGCTTCGTGATGAACTATAATATGCAAGGGTTAGTAAAGACTATACCGAGCTCTTCGCAATGCTAAAGGCTGCGGAGGTAGAAATCAAAAGGAGCATCAAGTGTTGATGGTCAATAAGACCACTAGTTTCAAGAAGAAAGGCAAAGGGAAGAAGAAGGG
>JAHHZJ010003644.1:0-27586 GCA_021437245.1 Aegilops speltoides
TTCGACACTTGATCATCGGTGATTTGAATCACGGCGATGCGACTCCATCAACCCCGTTCACTTGAGCAGCTTCCGTAGCGATCTACAAGGGTATGTAGATGCACTCTCTTTCTACTCGTTGCTGGTCTCTCCATAGATAGATCTTGGTGACACGTAGGAAAATTTTGAATTTACGCTCGTTCCCCAGTGATGGCATCATGAGCTAGGTCTATTCGTAGATTCTTTGCAGAGTAGAACACAAAGTAGTTGTGGGCGTTGATGTTGTTCAATATGCTTACGCTACTAGTCCAATCTTGTTTGACGGTATTGTGGGATGAAGCGGCCGGACCGACCTTACGTACTCTTACGTGAGGCGAGTTCCACCGATTGACATGCGCCGTGCATAAGGTGGCTAGCGGTGCGATCTCTCCACTTTAGTCGAGCGGATGGGATGAAAAGGTCCTTATGAAGGGTAAATAGAAATTGACATATCACGTTGTGGTTTTGCGTAGGTAAGCGTTCTTGCTAGAAACCCATAGCAGCCACGTAAAACATGCAAACAACAATTAGAGGGCGTCTAACTTGTTTTTGCGAGGGTATGCTATGTGATGTGATATGGCCAAGATGAATGTGATGAATGATATGTGATGTATGAGATTGATCATGTTCTTGTAATAGGATTCACGACTTACATGTCGATGAGTATGACAACGGCGAAACCATAGGAGTTGTCTTTATTTATTGTATGACCTCGTGTCATTGAACAACGCCATGTAATTACTTTACTTTATTGCTAACGGTAGCCATAGTAGTAGAAGTAATAGTTGGCGAGACAACTTCATGGAACACGATGATGGAGATCATGATGATGGAGATCATGGTGTCATGCCGGTGACGATGATGATCATGGAGCCCCGAAGATGGAGATCAAAAGGAGCAAAATGATATTGGCCATATCATGTCACTATTTGATTGCATGTGATGTTTATCATGTTTATGCATCTTGTTTACTTAGGGCGACGGTAGTAAATAAGATGATCCCTTACAAAATTTCAAGAAGTGTTCTCCCCTAACTGTGCACCGTTGCTACGGTTAAATCGCTTCTAAGCACCACGTGATGATCGGGTGTGATGGATTCTTACGTTCACATAGCGGGTGTAAGACAGGTTTTACAATGAAAACACTTGGGGTTAACTTGCGAGCCTAGCATGTGCGGAGACATGGCCTCGGAACACGGAGACCGAAAGGTCGAGCATGAGTCGTATGGAAGATCGATCAACATGAAGATGTTCACCGATGATGACTAGTCCGTCTCACGTGATGATCGGACCGCGGCTAGTTGACTTGGATCATGTAATCACTTAGATGACGGAGGATGTCTATCGAGTGGGAGTTCATAAGATGAACTTAATTATCTGAACATAGTCAAAAGACCTTTGCAAATTATGTAAATGGCTCGCGCTTTAGTTCCCTTGTTTAGATATGTTCCTAGAAAATATAGTTGAAAGTTGACGATGGCGATTATGCGGACGATAGAAAGCTCATGTCCTTAATGCACGCTCGGTGTCTTTGAACCCCAAACGTCGTTTGTGGATGTTGCGAACATCGGACATACAGCGTTTTGATAACTACGTGATAGTTCGGATAAGCGGTTTAGAATTAAGGCACCAAAGATGTTTTTGAAGCGTCGCGGAACATATGAGATGTTTGAGGGCTGAAATTGAGATTTCAGGCTCGTGCCCACGTCAAGAGGAATGAGACCTCCAAGCGATTTTCTTAGCCTGCAAACTAAGGAGAAAAGCTCAATCGTTGAGCTTGTACTCAGATTATGCGAAGTGCAACAATCACTTGAATCAAGTGGGAGTCGATCTTCTAGATGAGATAGTGATGTTTCTCCAAAGTCATTACCACCAAGCTGCTAGAGCTTCGTGATGAACTATAACATATCGAGGATAGATATGATGATCCTTGAGGTATTCGTGATGTTTGACACATAAAGTAGAAATCAGAAGGAGCATCAATTGTTGATGGTTGGTGAAACCACTAGTTTTAAGAAGGGCAAGGGCAAGAAGGATACTTCATAAAGCGGCAAATCATTTGCTGCTCGGTGAAGAAACCAAGGTTGAACCCAAACCGAGACTAAGTGTACGTAATAAAGGGAACCACCACTGGGCGGAATTACCCTAGATACTTGGTAGATGAGAAGGTGGCAAGGTCGATAGAAGTATATTGGATATACATTATGTTAATGTGTACTTTACTAGTACTCCTAGTAGCACAAGGGTATTAGATACGGTTCGGTTACTAAGTGTTAGTAACTTCGAAATAAAAGCTACGGAATATCGGAGACTAGCTAAAGGTGAGTGATGATATATGTTGGAAGTGTTTCCAAGGTTGATGTGATCAAGCATCACGCTCCCTCTACCATCGAGATTTGGTGTTTGCGTTGAGCATAGACATGATTGGATTATGTCTATACATAATCTGATTATTCATTTAAGGAGAATAATGGTTACTCTATTTATTTGAATAATACCTTCAATGGTCTTGCACGAAATGAATGGTTTATTGAATCTCGATCGTAGTGATACACATTTTCATGCCAAAATATATAAGATAATAATGATAGTACCACTTACTTGTGGCCTTTGCCATGTAAGTCATATTGGTATAAAAGCATGAAGAAGCTCCATGTTGATGGATCTTTGGACTCACTCGTTTTGAAAAGTTTGAGACATCACGAACCATGTCTATTGGTGCATATGCATGAAGAAACTCCATGCGAGATGGATCGTTTGGACTCACTTGATTTTGAATCACTTGAGATATGCAAATCATACCACATGGGCAAGATGACTAAAAAGCCTCGTTTTTTGGTAAAATGGAACAAGATAGCAACTTGTTGGAAGTAACACATTTTGATGTGTGCGGTCCAATGAGTCTTTGAGGCATCTGATGAATATCGTTATGTTCTTACTTCACGAGATGATTTGAGTAGATGTAGAGTATATTTACTTGATGAAACACAAGTCTGAATTATTGAATGGTTCAAGTAATTTGAGTGAAGTTGAAGATCATCGTGACAAGAGGATGAAATGTCTATGATATGATCATAGAGATGAGTATCTGATTCTGAGCTTTGTACATAATTAAGACATTGTGGAAATTGTTTCACAATTAATACCGCCTAGAACACCATAGTGTGATGGTGTGTCCGAACATCATAGTTGCACCCTATTGGATATGGTGCGTACCATGATGTCTCTTGTCGAATTACCACTATCGTTCATGGGTTAGGCATTAGAGACAACCACATTCACTTTAAATAGGGCACCACGTAATTCCGTTGAGATGACACCGTATGAACTATGGTTTAGAGAAACCTAAGCTGTCATTTCTTAAATGTTTGGGGCTGCGGCGCTTATGTGAAAAAGTTGCAGGTTGATAAGCTCGAACCAGCGGATAAAATGCATCTTCATAGGAGACCCAAAACAGTTGGGTATACCTCCTTATTCGATCCGAAAGCAATATGGATTGTTTCTTGAATCGGGTCCTTTCTCGAGGAAAAGTATGTCTCGGAAAGTTGAGTGGGAGGATGGTGGAGACTTGATATGGTTATTGAACCGTCACTACAACAAGTGTGTAGCGAGGGCACGGGAAGTTGTTCTGTGACACCTACACCAATTGAAGTAGAAGCTTATGATAGTGATCATGAAACTTGGATCAAGTCACTACCGTACCTCGTGGGGTGACAAGGATGCGTCTTGCTTAAAAGTGGTGCGATAATCCTGTCTTGAAGGTCATGTTGCTGACAACAATGAACCTCTGAGCTATGGAGAAGCAATGGTGGGCCCAAATTCCGACAAATGGTTAGAAGCCATGAAATCCGAGATAGGATCCATGTATCGAGAACAAAGCATGGACTTTGGTGGACTTGCCCGATGATCGGCAAGCCATTGAGATAAATGGATCTTTAAGAAGAAGACGGACATGGGCGGTAATGTCACCGGTGTGAAGCTCGACTTGTGGTAAAGAGTTTTCACAAGTTCAAGGAATTGACTACGATGAGATTTTCTCATCCGTAGCGATCTTAAGTCGTCGGAATCATGTTAGCATTAGCTGCATTTATGAAATCTGGCGGATGGATGTCAAAAGCGAGTTTCCTTACCGGTCTTAAATAAGGAAAGGTTGTATGTGATACAATCCGAAAGTTCTTGTCGATCCTAAGGATGCTAAAAGGTATGCTAGCTCGGCGATCCTTCTAAGAATTGGAGTAAGCATCTCGGAGTTGGAATATGCGTTTTGATAAGATGATCAAAGATTTTGGGTTTATACAAAGTTTATGAAAACTTGTATTTCCAAAGAAGTGAGTGGGAGCACTATAAAATTTCGATGAGTATATGTTGTTGACATATTGTTGATCGAAATGATGTAGAAATTACGTAAAGCATATAGGGTTATTTGAAAAGTGTTTTCAATGAAAACCGGATTAAGCTACTTAAACAATAAGCATCAAGATCTATAAGATAGATCAAAATGCTTAATAGTACTTTCAAATGAGCACATGCCTTGACATGATCTTGAAGGTGTTCGAGATGGATCGAGTCGAAGAAGGAGTTCTTGCACGAGTTGTAAGGTATGAAGTTAAGACTTAAAAGCTCGACCACGGCGAGAATAGAGAGAAAGGGCGAAGGTCGTCCCTATGATTAAGGCGTAGGCTCTACGGTATGCTATCTTTGTGTACCGCACTTTTGAAGTGTGCCTTGCCATGAGTCGATCAAAGGGTACAAGAGTGATCCAGAATGGATCACAGGACAATGATCAAAGTTATCCTTAGTAACTAGTGTACTAAGGAATTTTCTCGATTATGGAGGTGGTAAAGAGTTAAATCGTAAAGGGTTACGTCGATGCAAGCTTTACACCTATCAGGATAGCTACGAGTAGAATCGGATCGTATAATGGAGCAATTTTAGAATAGCTCCAAGTAGAAACGATCATTTGGAATAGCTCCAAATAGGCGTGGTAGCTACATCTAGGAGATGACATAGAGATTTGTAAAGCACACACGGATCTGAAAGGTTCGGACCGTTGACTAAAAACTCTCTCACAAGCAACATGATCAAACCTAAAACTCATTGAGTGTTAATCACATAGTGATGTGAACTAGACTCTTGACTCTAGTAAACTCTTGGGTGTTAGTCACATGGCGATGTGACTGTGAGTGTTAATCACATGGTGATGTGAACTAGATTATTGACTCTAGTGCAAGTGGGAGGCTGTTGGAAATATGCCCTAGAGGCAATAATAAAAGTATTATTATATTTCCTTGTTCATGATAATTGTCTTTTATTCATGCTATAAGCTGTATTATCAGGAAATCATAATACCGTGTGAATACAAAGACCACAATATGTCCCTAGTGAGCCTCTAGTTGACTAGCTCGTTGTGATCAGCAGATAGTCATGGTTTCTGACTATGGACATTGGATGTAGATTGATAACGGGATCACATCATTAGGAGAATGATGTGATGGACAAGACAATCCTAAGCATAGCACAAAGATCGTGTAGTTCGTTTGCTAGAGCTTTTCCAATGTCAAGTATCTCTTCCTTAGACCATGAGATCGTGTAACTCCGGATACCGTAGGAGTGCTTTGGGTGTATCAAGCGTCCAGCGTGGCTGGGTGACTATAAAGGTGCATTACTGGTATCTCGAAAGTGTCTTTTGGGTTGACATGGATCGAGGCGGGATTTGTCACTCCGTGTAAGCGGAGAGGTATCTCTGGGCCCACTCGGTAGGACATCATCATAATGTGCACAATGTGATTAAGGGGTTGATCACGGGATGATGTGTTCGGAGCGAGTAAAGAGACTTGCCGTGCGAGATTGAACAAGGTATCGGTATACCGAGCGATCGAATCTCGGGCAAGTAAAATACCGCTAGACAAAGGGAATTGTATACGGGATCGATTGAGTCCTTGACATCGTGGTTCATCCGATGAGATCATCGTGGAACATGTAGGAGCCAACATGGGTATCCAGATCCGCTGTTGGTTATTGATCGAAACGTCTCGGTCATATGCGCATGTCTCCCGAACCCGTAGGGTCTACACATAAGGTTCGATGGCGCTAGGGTTATAAAGGAAGCTTGTATGTGGTTGCGAATGTTGTTGAGTCCGGATGAGATCCCGGACGTCACGAGGAGTTCGGAATGGTGGGAGGTAAAGATTTATATATGGGAAGTCCTGTTTTGGTCCTTTGGAAAAGTTTTGGGTTTATCGGTAAATCTGGGACCACAGGGAGGTCGGGGTCCACCAAGTGGGGCCACCTACCCCGAGAGGGCTGCGTGGGCCATGTGTGGGAGGAACCAGCCCGGGTGGGCTGGTGCCCCACAAGGGCCCAAGCGCGAGGGAGGTGGGAGGGGGCAAACCCTAGGCGAGATGGGCCTAAGGCCCATGCTCCTGCGCCTCCCTCTCCTCCCCTCTGGCGCCACCCAGTTGGATCTGGAGGCTGGCCGCACCCTTGGGGTGGGAAACCCTAAAGGGGCGCAGCCCCTCTCCCCTATAAATAGTGAGGCATAGGGCTGCCCGGAGAATACACAGAATACACGTGATTCGGTCTCACGCCTTTGGTTGCAGCCCTCCTCTCTCCCAAGTACTCCTCCTCTCCCGTGGTGCTTAGCGAAGCCTGCTGGATGCCACACTCCTCCATCACCACCACGCCGTTGTGCTGCTGCTTTGGAGGAGTCTTCCTCAACCTCTCCCTCTCTCCTTGCTGGATCAAAGCGGGGAGGCGTCCAGGCTGTCACGTGTGTTGAGCAGCGGAGGTGCGTCCGTTCGGCACTTGATCATCGGTGATTTGAATCACGGCGAGTGCGACTCCATCAACCCCGTTCACTTGAGCAGCTTCCGCTTAGCGATCTACAAGGGTATGTAGATGCACTCTCTTTCTACTCGTTGCTGGTCTCTCCATAGATAGATCTTGGTGACACGTAGGAAAATTTTTTAATTTCTGCTACGTTCCCCAACATTATCGTCGTGTGTGAGGCCTTTCTCCGTGTTTCACCACACTTCGACTTATGGCTGAAGATCTTCAATGTGAAGCCCAAGGTGGTGAGCGGCGAGCACACCAAGTCGGAGGCGCCATGGTGAGCAAGATGCCCAAGGTCACATGGCCGACATGCACCTTCAATGATTCCATCAGGAGTGGCGGCAGCGGTGGTTCTACATCAGCGAGCCGCCTGACGGCAAAAAGTGGGCCGCTGCTCCCGGTCGGATCGGAGCCCCCTGCGGGTCACGTCTGGCCCAAGAAGGGCTGGCTGGTCCTCATCCGATGAGTTGTCGGTGCTCCAAACCGCGTCAAGGCGTGGTAGACAAGGATGTCAAACTTCGTCAATTTAGTCCGGTGATGTTACCCTGGTTCTTACTTGCCAACTTGGGCACTGTAATTTGTGGGAATACGACCGGCCGAGCACGAGACCTGCGGGAGCTCTCGGCTCCTCACACAAGGATATCTAGAAGGTGCTCTTCAAGTCCAAACAAGCTGTGGCGGACTCCGCCGAAAGAACCGTGGGTATCAAGCATCCCGCTCTGCAAGTCCGATGAAGTTATCGCTATATTACGTCTATCCATGTTTAGTGGCATATCCCGAAGAGGCGCTTTATCATGCTTTCGCAATTATCGGGAATGGGCCGAAGAAGCGGGGCGATACATTATGCAGCCCATTGCCGGGAAGCCGTGAGACCTCTTCGGCGAAGATGCTGGTCCCAGCGCCTTACAAAGGCGCCGAAGAAGAGGCTTTCAAGGAGGCCAAGGAGACCGGAGCAGCCTCCGTCGCCCGTGATTGCCGGACACAAAATCCGAAGACTCCAACGCCCATCCTTCCTCCGAAGATGAAGAGGAGGAGCAAGAAGGTGAGTCCTCCACGGGGGAGGAAAGAAAAGGACGGCCTCCTCATCCTTGGAGGCCGAATCGCCGAAGAGGAAAAAAATCCCCTTCTAGAGGCGTCCACCACGGCTACCAATAGCAGCCCGGAGTGCGATCCCAGGGCCCAGCCCCTGGTAAAATCATGAGTACACAAAATCCGAACACGCCTACGCGCCTAGGATTACTAAGGTGTAATATTTTAACTTGTGCCATACTTTGTGCAGCCCGGTGTGGTCTCGCGCCGAACAGTCCTCATCGGAGGATTCGCTGAGCTCTGATGCCCTGGAGAGCGAGACGCCTCCGGAGGCCCCTTCCCCGAAGCCTGGGCGTGACACCGAGTGTCATCTCAGTGAGACCAGACCGGGAGGCACACCTCTGGGCGGATATCACGAGAAGCAGCGGTTCCCATGAGCGTCGGCAGTGGGGCGATCTTAGATTCGCCCGTGGCCTTCTGATCTGAGACCTTTGAAGCTCGAGATCGAGCGAGGCAGCCCCCCTGGACGGAAGGAAGGCGAGCCCGCTCGCCGCCAACCTCTATCCAGCGAGCTACGGGCGGCCTATCGACAACAATGAAGAGTCGTCCATCATCGATGAACATCGCGCCCTTATGGGTGCGGTGATTGAGATTCATCCGACGAGGCGTCTTGAATGAATCTGCGTTAGCCTTATAAAAGTCTTTAAGGTATGTTTTAGGAACCTTTGAAGATTGTCATAGTATGAGCAGTAGCCACGATGCAGCATGCGGTGAAAGAGAGAACGGTCGAGGATCAAAGTTCTGCTGCGAGGAGACTTCGATTAATGACATATATCTCTTTGTTTGAAAACATGCGTCTATAGCGACCGCCTCTCATCTTTGGAAGTGTGGGAAAGCGATGCGGAGGCGAGCGAAGAAGAACTTGGCGAGTGAAGAAAGCAGGTTGGAGGACAAGCAAGGTATGTCGAAACCTTTGATAAGTTAAGCACAAATGAGTAGTTGTGCCCGATGAAATTATTTGTATTGTGTGCTCTAGGAGCAAATGCCGAAATTGAGGCGCTAAAGAAGGCTGTGGCCGAAGCCGACAAGAAGGCCGCCGTGGAGCAGGCTCTTCTTGAAGCACGAGGCCAAGGTCATTGAAGCTGAATGAGAGCTCCAGGTCGTCGTGAAGCGAGACCTTGGAGGCGAGTCTAGCGAGGAAAGAATCGAACTTGCCCAAGCTCTCCAAGTCACAAATGATGTTGGGAGGAAGCCCGAGGTGCTCGAAGGACATTAGGAGGTGAGGAGGATTGTGGCTGGTAAGGCTTTTTACTCAAAGCGATTTTATATAGTAACGAGGAGAAATTCAAAGTGACAAATTGAATTCTTATTTCTCGAGGCGTTTGCGGACCTGCCACGTAGCATATCGATCTTGCTCAATTCTCTAGGGTTGAGGAGAAGAAGTCTATGGAAAAAGCATTTACAGTCGCGATGCTTGGCGCGAATTATCCGGTGCCCTTTGTCGACCATTGAAGCGGTGATCAAAGCGCACCAGCGGCGAACTAGCCATGAAGGACTTAGTTATGCAGGCGTGGCTCTTGAGCCAATTCAGCGATTGCCGGGCTCGTGAAGCGGATTGTTGGTGCTTGCCCTCGGCTCGAAGTCATTAAATGGTCGGTTTGTATAGAAGGTGCACGCATGGCATTTGCCCATGCGAAAGTGCCTAAGGAAAGCTTGATCTTTGAAAAGGCGATGGTGAGGACCACGGAGGAAGGAGGCACCATTGTCGGTTCGGGTTCAGCGGACCCTTGAGGTTCGAACACTAGGGTGCACGCGGAGATCACACCTCCAGCCTACCCATGTCTCACCGCCTCGCCAGGATCTAAACTACACAAAGAACAACAGAAGGGACACGAGATTTATACTGGTTCAGGCCACCATTGTGGTGTAATACCCTACTCCAGTTTGTGGTGTGGTGGATTGGCTCTGCGGCTGATGAGGAACAGTACAAGGGAAGAACAGCCTCGCGAGGGTCTGTACTTGGTGCGATGAACTGCTAAGGGGAGTTCAGCCGCTTCTCTCCCTCTCTCTCTCTCTCTCTTTCTCTACTTGTTCCTCCGATCCGATCAGATGCCCTACCCTGTGGGTGGCTAGTCCTATTTATAGGCAAAGGCCGGGCCTCTTCCCAAATATTGCTTGGGAAGGGCACCAATAATTAGCCATTTTGAAGGGAACATCTAGTACATTTATCTGACTAAAGTTGGTCCTCGCTTTGCCAAAGACCTGATGATGGCGGCTTGGGCTCCCACGATGACCTCTGCTCTACCATCCTGCTGGTCTTGGTCTTGTTGCACGAAATGGTTGCCTTTGCTTGATACCCTTACTGCGCTTGCCCCCTTTGCACCAAAGGGAAACAAGAACTTCTAGCATGAGGCCAGCGCTTTACTGGCGCCCTTTGGCCTTAGTCGTCATGGCTGCGTGGCCAGGCACCTCGTGAGTACCCGCCTTGATCTCTCGCCTCCTCCTGAGCTAGCTTTGTCGAGGCCATGCCGAGAAGCCTCTGTCGTTTGCCCGAGGCTGGCCCCTCGCGAGGTCTTGAGCATCGTTGATGAAAATGGGCCATCTTGGGCCACCCCTTGAGCCATGCCGCAGGCTGCAGGCGACAACTCTGGGTACCCTGTTCCCGAGCAGCTTGTGATAGCCCCGGGCCCAAGCGCGCTTGGACTTGGCTTAGCGAGAAGCGAAGAGGCAAGTGCAAGCGCAAGTGCCAGACTAATAGCCAGCGGCTTGGGCGCGCGTGGCGTTGATTGGGCGTGGGTGTCTGGCTCCCCACGATGCCTCGATAGCTGCACGAATTGACAAGTCCCTGCATGCAAAGCGGGTCATGATTACCTGTGATCGTGGAGGCCGTTGGTTGGCCTCCCTCGGCTATATGTACAGAACGGCGCGAGCCCTTCCAGTTCATCCCTCCTTGCTACTCTCCTTCTTCTTCTTGGCTGCTTGCCATCCCCATGGCCCCGCCGAAGAGGTTCTCGACTGCGGAGAAAGGGAAGGCTTGCCAGGAAGGGCCCGGCTCTCCTCCGGCCAAGCGTGGCCGGGGCCGCCCTCGCAAGCACCCTACGGCCAGTGCTGCAGCCTCCCCTGGCTGTGGAAACAGCCCTATGTGCAGCGGTGGGTGTTCGGCTGCCATCGAGAGGTTTCTTTGGGGCCGCCACGTCCCCAAGGCCGTGCCACTGGGTCGAGGTGCTGCCGGAGTTAAATCGTGTGGTGGCAGACCAGCCGGCACACAGCTCCAGCTCCCTGCTTCTTCATAGGTGAGCTTCATTTGGTGCCCTAGGCGGCCTTTGGCCAGAGCAGATGGTTCTTTGCAGCGAGGGCTTCTTGGCTACCTTGGAGGTCTCCACCACCGGGGAGGCGGCCTTGACCCGCAGTGGCAAACATTTGCCTGCGCTTGTGACCGTGCCGACGATGCACTCTGCACTTCAAGTTCGACAGTGACGCCACCCTCTACATGAGGGTGTTAGGGAAAAACGGCCTTGTGCGGATCTGCCGAAACGATGACATGACGCGCTAGCCCGGCGTTGGCGAGGTGAAGGTGGCGAGGCGTGTGGGCAGCGAGGGCGAGCCCGCCAAGCTCGTGACTCGCCGGATGGTAGCTCCTCGGTGGCGGTCGCGACCAGCCCCTCGTCACCGCTTCGCACAGGAGAGGCAGCGTGGTCGATCGATGCCACGCCTCGGTGAAGCGGGGCGGAATCGGCTGATCTCGGAGGCGATTCGAGCCTTGGCGAGAGTTGGCGGGCGGTCGTGCCCCCTTTTGCTTTCCTTTCTTTCCTGCGCAAAAAGAATATAGCCTGGTCCCCTACAGGGGTGTGTTGAACTGTTGCCGTTTAATTGGTACGCTATTTCCACCATTTCTGCGCTATATTTTGTTCCGTGTGCTTATGCATGGAAATCACTTATCTCGGGGGGAAGCTTGTTGCGATCCTCGCCTCTTGAGGCTAGGGCCTTGTCGTGCGCCTTGTGTCCTGCAGGGTTTTAGTCAGCGAGGATAATCTCTAACCTTGGTAGCGAGGACAACTAACCCAAGTCCCGTGACTGCGTCGCAATGCCCATGGGGCACGGAATGGGTGGGGTGCTCCTGCAGCAGACTCGGATAAGGAAGTTTCAAACCACCGGGGCAAAAAACACTCGCGAGGTTGCCCATGTCCCCCCCTCGCGAGACTTCGCGCGAGAGAAAACGAAAACCAGCAAGTGAAACGAATAAGGGGTCGCGAGCTCGAAACGGTAACAGCTTCAGAAAAACTTCAAATAGGAACAAACAAGCCAACTGCGGAAAGCAAACCAAAAAAAGCCGCGTCCGGCACCTAGTCTAGTCTACGTCTTCTCACTAGCGCCGAGCGAAGTGCTGCCACTGGGCGTGGGCGGGAGCCCCCGAGGCCCGAGGGCGGCACTCCGAAGACTCCGGGGCATGTACAGCCCCACTCATTATTACGTGAGAGTGTCACGGGCGGCGAGCTTCACAGGCATATGCCTTCTTCACAGGCACCGGACCTTTTCCAAAACTCAGCTACTTCACAGGCATTCACCTTCTTCACAGGCACCGGGCCTTTTCCCAAAACACAGCTTCTTCACAGGCATTCACCTTCTTCCCAGGCACCGGGCCTTTTCCCAAAACACAGCTTCTTCACAGGCATTCGCCTTCTTCACAGGCACCGGACCTTTTCCCAAAACACAGCTTCTTCGCAGGCACCGGGCCTTTTCCCAAAACACAACTTCTTCACAGGCATTCGCCTTCTTCACGAGCAAGGGCCTTTTACGAGGTAAAACCTTGGAGGTGTTGGATGTTCCACGCATTACGGATGGGCACCCCTCACAGGTCTCAAGCGTGTGGAGTTGGGCTGAAACATGAACAACCTTAAGCGGGCCCTCCCACATGGGAAGAGCTTATGCAGCCCCTCCACTGGAAGAACCCGTCGAGCACGAGGTCCCCTACCTCGAGAGTCTGGGGCGGATGTTGCGGCGGTGGTATTGCCGCGATGCTTGTTGGTACCTTGCTGCTCATGACATGGCTTCTCAGCGATGCTCCTCCCCACAAGAGATCCGTCCCCCGCATGGCATCTGTTGCGCTTCGTCGAGCGCCGGGACCCGCAGCGAACGACATCGACCTCGTGAGGAGAATGGCTTCACTCCATAAACCGGGAAGAAGCGGGGTTTCGCCCGATCGGCTTAGTTGCTGGTCGTGCGGATTGACCACAGCACGGACTGGAGCTCGTCGTACCAGCCCCTGCTGCAGGCCTCCAGCTTCTTCTTGAAGGTCCTGGTCTTGAGGCCCCTTAGGACCTCTGCATTGGCTCGCTCAGCCTGACCGTTGCTTCGCGGGTGCGCCACCGAAGCGTAGCATATCTGCGTTCCAAGGTTAGCACGATATGTTTTGAAGAGGTTACTGGTAAACTGCGAACCGTTGTCGGTGATGATGCGGTTCGGCACCCCGAATCGGCTCACGAGGCCCTTGATGAACTTGACCGCGGAACCTGCAGGGATGGTGGGGACAGCTTCCACCTCATCCCACTTGGTGAATTTGTCCACGGCGACGTAGAGGTAGCGGTAGCCCCCTGGCGCCCGAGGGAACGGGCCTAGGATATCCAGTCCCTAGACTGCGGAGGGCCATGAGAGGGGTATAGTCTACAGACCTCCCGCCGGCTGATGGATCTGCTTGGCATGGAATTGACAGGCCTCGCAAGTTTTCACCAGTTCCACAGTGTCACTGAGTGTCGTGGGCCAATAGAACCCACTGCGGAATGCCTTGCCAACGAGAGTTCGTGACGACGAGTGATGCCTGATGCGCCACCGTGTATGTCTCAGTAGATACTTCCCTTGCTCACTGAAATGCAACGTGAGGACACATCATTGATCGTCTTGGTGAGCTCCCCATCCTTAAGGCAGTATGTTGTGGCCTGCCGTGCCACACACTCCATTTCCTCCTCCTTTTTTGGCGATGTGCCTTGTGTTAGGTAACTGCTGAGCTCCGTGATCCAGCACCCTCCTCGAGTTCAGCCTTGAGGAAGCGGCGCTCTGACGTCGGGCCATGAGCCAGGAGCTCCCGAGGCAGGCGGTTGGGGGAGCTCCCCCCGAGGTTGCGCCGTGCTTGACAGTGATGGCGTCGCTGAGGGCTTGAAGAGCCGCTCCTCGAAGACGCTGGGCTCCTGAGATAGCCGCCTGGACGCCCTTTTCGCGATGTCATCAGCCTCTTGATTGGTGCCGCGAGGCACATGCTGCAACTCTAGCCCCCAAAACTGCTTCTCCATCCTGCGGACCTCCGCAAGGTAGGCTTCCATGTGCTCGTCCTTTGGTTCATATACTTTGTTGGAGAAGTTGACGAGGAGCTATGAATCACCCTTGATGGTGAGGCGCTTCACCCCCAGGGCAACTACAGCCTTCAGGCCTGCTATCAGGCCTTCGTATTCTACTATGTTGTTGGAGACCTTTTCCCCATGCTGAAAACAGAGTTGCACGGCATAGTAGAGCTTGTATTGAGTGGGGGATACGAGTACCGCACCAGCCCCCATGCCGTGTCGGAGAACGCCCCGTCGACGTACATGACCCATCCGTTCGGTGCCTCGCTCCACAGGGAAGCGATCGATCCTCGCCAGACCTCGAGGCTGGCGCCTCTGCCCATTCCGCCCACGAAGTCATAGCGCGGCCCCTTGATGAATCTGGTTGTGCTGAATTCTGCTCTGAAAGCAGCTTGCAGCTCGATGTTCCACTCAGCGACTCTTCTAGCTGAGTTGGGGCTCTGAGCACCCTTTCAAGGGGTATCTTTGAGACAACCTTGATGGGATGGCCTTGGAAATAGTGTCGCAGACTGGCGCGAGGCCACCAATAAGCGAGGAGGAGTTTACGAGGCATGGGGTGCAGCGCCCTTCGTCCCATAATACCGTCTTGACGAAGTACACAGGGTGCTCGACTAGGTTGGGAGTGCTGGTGCCACTAGTGTCCTCCAGAGGCTGGGGCGCCTCCTGAGATGACGGAGCCCCCAGCGATGGTCGCCTGGGGGAGGGGCCTCCTTTGTTTCTGGTGTGCTTCCCTTCTGTGGCTGGTCCTTCTTAGCTGCAACCGTGGTCTTTGTGAGGCCCTCTCGGCCCTGCTTTGCTTTGCCCCGGACGGCTGTTGCGGCCTTGGTCCTACGCTCCTCCCTAACAGCCACCAGGGCTGCGCTGGTAGAGTAGGGGGTGGCCGCGAGGTAGAGCACCGGAGGGCTCTGAGGCGTGAGGCCACCATCAAGGGGCTGGTCGGGTACCTCTTGAGATCTGAACGCCTTGTCGGCTTCTTGATCCATTCAAAGGGGCCCTTCTTCTTCATCGGCTTGAAGAAGGCGGCCTTCGTTCCCCGCTTGAGATGAACCGCCCTAGTGCGGTCCACGTGCCAGTGAGCTTACGCATCTCTCTGAGGGTCTTGGCGGGCTCATGTCCTCGGCCTTTTTACCTTTTACAGGTTGGCCTCGATGCCCGGTGGGATACTAGGAAACCCGAGGAGCTTGCCCAGCGGACTCCAAACACACACTTCTACAGGTTGAGCCGCGAGTCCCGCCGTTAAGGCTCATGAAGGTTTCCTCCGAGTCTGTGTCGAGTTTTGCCTCGAGATTTCACCACAATGTCATCAACATAAGCCTCGGCATTCCTCCGAGCTGCCAACCCAAAGGCGATGTGCATCGACCCGCTGAAAGTCGCACCGACATTCGCAACCAAATGGCATGCGTATAGCGATACACTCTGCGGGTCGGGAAGGCCGTCTTTTCCACATCTTCTCGCCATCTTGATCGGTGGTAGCGGGAGAAACATCCGGGAAACCAACAAAGTCGCACTCAGCGGTGGAGTCGACGATCTGGTCGATCTTGAGGGCGGGGAATGGATCCCAGGCAGGCCTTGTTGAGGTTGGTGAAATCGGCCACATGCGTTCCTTTCCCCCTTCTTTGGCACGACAACGAGGGTTAGCGGCCGATCTAGGTAGCGGACCTCACGAATGACCCCGCCGCCTCCAACTTGCGGGTCTCTGGGCGATGAAAGCTTGCTTCTCGGTGGATGCCGCCTTTATACCTTTACTAGGCGCGTTGGGGCACATTGAGGTGATGCTCGATTATGCCTTGGGACCCTGCTAGCTGATCGGGTTCCCGCGAATACCTTCTTGTTAGATGCGCAGGAATTTTACCAAAAGCTTCCTCTGTTAGGGCTCGAGGTTGGCGCCTATGGTGAAGGTGGCCTTTGGTAGATCCGTCCTCATCGACCAGTACCTGCTTGGTTTCCGCCTTGTCCTGAGTGAATAGCTGCTTCTTCTTGGCCGGTGCAGCCCCCTTGGGTTCAGAGGCGTCTGAGTCGGTGGGCTACGCCACCGTCGCGGCCTTGAAAGCGAGCTTGAGCGCTTGCAACGCATCCCCTGTGTCTCCAGACACGATGAGGACGCCGCTACTCCCGGGCATCTTCATGAGGTTGTATGCTGGGTGAGTTGCGGCCATGAACCGGGCTAGTGCTTGGGTAGCCAGAGATGGCGTTGTATGGGAGGCGATGGGGCGATGTCGAAGTTGATTAGCTCCGTGCGGAAGTTGTAAATGCGTGCCAAAAGGTCACGGAAGGCGGATCTGCCCTAGGGGCGGTGGAGCTGCCTCGGCGCCCAAAAGTGCTTCTTTGGGCTGCTGATCGCTGCCGGCGGTACATGGAGAAGGTGAAGGCCTCTCTGAGGAAACTGGCGAGGCCGAGTGCCGCCGTCGATGAGGGTCTTAGTGACCGCCACGTTGCAGATGGTGGGGTGCATAGCATTAAGTCGCTGGCGAGCCGAGTTAGAGGGTGATCATCGGTGAAGGCGGATCGGCTTTAGGGCGCCCAGCACGCGCATGGAAGCACCGATCTAACGGACGAATGACTTGATGTGGTGGCCTGAAGGTGGCGCTTGCGAGCCGCCTAGGAAACTGCTTGCGGCTTGGGTCTTGTTGGTGCAGCGTCTTTGGGCGAGAAAAACGCTGCAGCTCCCCGAGGGAGGCCACGGAAGCCGTTGGCAGGTGGAGCAACCACATGCGCGGGACATCAGCGAGGGCCATGGGAAACCAGTTGGCCATGACCCCGTTCGTCGCCCTCGGCCTCGAGGTGGCCTCCTCGTAGGCCAGCAGGAAAACCAACGGATCAGCCGCGCCGTTGTAGCGTGGTGGCATCTTTGGCTTCAACTTGTTCGGCCATTGCACTGCCATAAAGGCGAAGCCGCCTTCGAGCCCCTATCACCCATCTTTGGCGCCCGGCTGACCGGGAAGCGGGTGGCGCTGCCGTCATGAGGTGAACCACGATGTTGACGGAGGCGGGTTGGGGAAGGAAAGCTCGGCGTGTGGAAATATGCCCTAGAGGCAATAATAAATTAGTTATTATTATATTTCCTTGTTCATGATAATCGTTTATTATCCATGCTATAATTGTATTGGTAGAAACTTCAGATACATGTGTGGGTACATAGACAACACCATGTCCTAGTAAGCCTCTAGTTGACTAGCTCGTTGATCAATAGATGGTTACGGTTTCACGACCATGGACATTGGATGTCGTTGATAGCGGGATCACATCATTAGGAGAATGATGTGATGGACAGAATCCCAATCCTAAGCCTAGCACAAAGATGCGTAGTTAGGTATGCTAAAGCTTTTCTAATGTCAAGTATCATTTCCTTAAACCATGAGATTGTGCAACTCTCGGATACCATAGGAATGCTTTAGGTGTACCAAAGCGTCTGGCAATGCTGGGTGGCTATAAAGGTGCACTACTGGTATCTCCGAAAGTATCTGTTGGGTTGTACGAATCAAGGCGGGATTTGTCACTCGTGTAAGCGGAGAGGTATCTCTAGGCCCACTCGGTAGGACATCATCATAATGTGCACAATGTGACCAAGGGGTTGATCACGGGATGATGTGTTACGGAGCGAGTAAAGAGACTTGCGGTAGCGAGATTGAACAAGGTATCGGTATACAAGCGATCGAATCTCGGGCAAGTACTAATACCGTTAGACAAAGGGAATTGTATACGGGATTGATTGATTCCTTGACATCGTGGTTCATCGATGAGATCATCGTGGAACATGTAGGAGACCAACATGGGTATCCAGATCCGCTGTTGGTTATTGACCGTGAAGCGTCTCGGTCATGTATACGCATGGTTCCCGAACCCGTAGAATCTACACATAAGGTTCGATGGCGCTAGGGTTATAAAGGAAGTTTGTATGTGGTTGCGAATGTTGTTGAGTCCGGATGATATCCGGACTTCACGAGGAGTTCGGAATGGTCCGGAGGTAGAGATTTATATATGGGAAGTCTGTTTTGGTCACGAGAAAAGTTTGGGTTTTATCGGTAAAATATCGGGACCAGGGAGGTCGGGGTCCACCAAGTGAGGCCACCATCCCGGAGGGCTTCATGGGCCAAGTGTGGGAGGACTAGCCCAGGTGGGCTGGTGCGCCACCCACAAGGCCCAAGCGCGAGGAAGAGTGGGAGGGCAAACCCTAGGCGAGATGGGCCTAAGGCCCACCCAGTCGCTCCCCTCTCCCCTTCAGCGCCACCGGATGGGATCTGGGGCTTCCGCCACCACAGGGAGGAACCTAGAGGCGCAGCCCCTCCCCTCCCTATATATACTTGAGGGTTTTGGGGCTGCCAACACATGAGTTTGACCTCTCCTGGCGCAGCCCTACCTCTCTCCCTTCTCCTCTCCGCGGTGCTTGGCGAAGCCTGCGGGATGCCACGCTCCTCCACCACCACCACGCCGTTGTCTTGCTGCTGGATGGAGTCTTCGTGAGCGAATCCCTCTCTCCTTGCTGGATCAAGGCATGGGAGGCGTCACTTGGGCTGTCGTGTGTTGAGCGTGTAGGTGCCGTCCGTTCGGCACTAGGATCTCCGGTGATTTGGATCACGGCAGTCGACTCCTTCAACCCCATTCTCTTGAGCAGCTTCTGGCGATCTACAAGGGTATGTAGATGCACTCTCCTTCCCTCGTTGCTGGTTTCTCCATAGATAGATCTTGGTGACCGTAGGAAAATTTTGAATTTCGCTATGTTCCCCAGTGGCATCATGAGCTAGGTCTATTGCGTAGATTCTTTGCACGAGTAGAACACAAAGTAGTTGTGGGCGTTGATTTTGTTCAATATGCTTACCGTTACTAGTCAATCTTGTTTGATGGTATTGTGGGATGAAGCGGCCGGACCGACCTTACATACACTTACGTGAGGCAGGTTCCACCGATTGACATGCACTTGGTGCATAAGGTGGCTAGCGGTGCCGATCTCTCCCACTTTAGTCGGAGCGGATTCGATGAAAAGGGTCCTTATGAAGGGTAAATAGTAATTGACATATCACGTTGTGGTTTTTGCGTAGGTAAGCGTTCTTGCTAGAAACCCATAGCAGCCACGTAAAACATGCAA
Source organism: Aegilops speltoides (assembly GCA_021437245.1). NCBI lineage: Eukaryota > Viridiplantae > Streptophyta > Magnoliopsida > Poales > Poaceae > Aegilops > Aegilops speltoides. The sequence continues at coordinate 19,293 of JAHHZJ010003644.1, forward strand.
ACAACAATTAGAGGGCGTCTAACTTGTTTTTGCGAGGGTATGATATGTGATGTGATATGGCCAAGAAGAATGTGATGAATGATATGTGATGTAAGAGATTGATCATGTTCTTGTAATAGGAATCACGACTTGCATGTCGATGAGTATGACAATCGGCGAGGAGCCATAGGAGTTGTCTTAATTTATTGTATGACCTCACGTGTCATTGAACAACGCCATGTAATTACTTTACTTTACTTTATTGGAGATCATGGTGTCATGCGGTGTGATGATGATCATGGAGCCAAGATGGAGATCAAAGGAGCAATATGATATTGGCCATATCATGTCACTATTTGATTGCATGTGATTTTTATCATGTTTATACATCTTACTTGCTTAGAACGGCGGTAGTAAATAAGATGATCCCTCATTAAAATTTCAAGAAAGTGTTCCCCCTTTGTGCACCGTTCGCGAAAGTTAAATCGTTTGAAGCACCACGTGATGATCGGGTGTGATAGATTCTTACGTTCACATACAGCGGGTGTAAGCCAGTTACACGCATAAAACACTTAGGTTAACTTGGCGAGCCTAGCATGTACAGACATGGCCTCATAACACAAGAGACCGAAAGGTCGAGCATGAGTCGTATAGTAGATCGATCAACATGAAGATGTTCACCGATGATGACTAGTCCGTCTCACGTGATGATCGGACACGGCCTAGTTGACTCGGATCATGTAATCACTTAGATGACTAGAGGGATGTCTATCGGTGGGAGTTCATAAGATGAACTTAATTATCCTGAACATAGTCAAAAGATCTTTGCAAATTATGTACGTGGCTCGCTTAAGTTCCTTTGTTTAGATATGTTCCTAGAGAAAATATAGTTGAAAGTTGTGATGGCGATTATGCGGACAATAGAAAGCTTATGTCCTTAATGCACGCTCGGTGTCTTTGAACCCCAAGCGTCGTCTGTGGATGTTGCGAACATCGGACATACGCGTTTGATAACTACGTGATAGTTCAATTAAGCGGTTTAGAGTTGAGGCACCAAAGATGTTTTAGAAACATCGCGGAACATATGAGATGTTTGAGGGCTGAAATTGGGATTTCGAGCTCGTGCTTACGTCAAGAGGTATGAGACCTCCGGCGATTTTCTTAGCACGCAAACTAAGGGAGAAAAGCTCAATTGTTGAGCTTGTGCTCGAGATTGTCTGAGTGCAACAATCACTTTAATCAGTGGGAGTTCATCTTCGGATGAGATAGTGATGTTTCTCCAAAGTCATTGCCACCAAGCTGCTAGAGCTTCGTGATGAACTATAACATATCGAGGATAGATATGATGATCCTTGAAGTATTAGCGATGTTTGATGCTTGAAAGTAGAAATCAGGAAGGTGCATCAATTGTTGATGGTTGGTGAAACCACTAGTTTCAAGAAGGGCAAGGGCAGAAGGGATACTTCATGAAGCGGCAAATCAGCTTTGCTCCGGTGAAGAAACCCAAGGTTGAACCTAAACCGAGACTAAGTGCTTACATGTCTGAGGAACAACCCTTTGGAGCAGGATTACCCTAGATAATTGGTAGATAAGAAGGCTAGCAAGGTCGATAGAACTATTTTGGATATACATTATGTTAATGTGTACTTTACTAGTACTCGGTAGCACGAAATTATTAGATACGGTTCGGTTGCTAAGTGTTAGTAACTCGAAATAAAAGCTACGGAATAAGCGGAGACTAGCTAAAGGTGGTGACGATATGTGTTGGAAGTGTTTCCAAGTTTGATGTGATCAAACATACGCTCCCTCTACCATCAAGATTAGTATTAAACCTGAATAATTGTCATTTGGTGTTTTGTTGAGCATAGACATGATTGGATTATGTCTATACATGTCTGAGTTATTCATTTAAGGAGAATAATGGTTAATCTATTTATTTGAATAATACCTTCAATGGTCTTGCACCTAAAGGAATGGTTTATTGAATCTCGATCGTAGTGATACACATTTTCATGCCAAAAGATATAAGATAGTAATGATAGTACCACTTACTTGTAGCCTTTGCCATGTAAGTCATATTGGTGTAAGCGGCATGAAGAAGCTCCATGTTGATGGATCTTTGGACTCACTCGTTTTGAAAAGTTTGAGACATGCGAACCATGTCTATTGGTGTATCTGCATGAAGAAACTCCATGCAGATGGATCGTTTGGACTCACTTGATTTTGAATCACTTGAGATATGCAAATCATACCACATGGGCAAGATGACTAAAAGCCTCGTTTTTCGGTAAAATGGAACAAGATAGCAACTTGTTGGAAGTAAACACATTTTGATGTGTGCGGTCCAATGAGTCTTGAGGCATGTAGTGAATATCGTTATGTTCTTACTTCATAGATGATTCGAGTAGATGTTGAGTATATTTACTTGATGAAACACAAGTCTGAATTATTGAATGGTTCAAGTAATTCGAGTGAAGTTGAAGATCATCGTGACAAGAGGATAAAATGTCTATGATATGATCATAGAGATGAGTATCTGATTCTGAGCTTTGGCATAATTAAGACATTGTGGAAATTGTTTCACAATTAATACCGCTGGAACACCGTAGTGTGTGAGGGTGTGTCCGAATATCATAGTTGCACCCTATTGGATATGGTGCGTACCGTGATGTCTCTTGTCAAATTACCACTATCGTTCATGGGGTAGGCATTAGAAACAACCACATTCACTTTAAATAGGGCACCACGTAATTCCGTTGAGATGACACCGTATGAACTATGGTTTAGAAACCCTAAGTTGTCATTTCTTAAAGGTTTGGGGTTACGGCGCTTATGTGAAAAAGTTTGAGTTGATAAGCTCGAACCCAGCGGATAAAATGCATCTTCATAGGACACCCAAAGCAGTTGGGTATACCTCCTAATTCAGATCCGAAAGCAATAGGGATTGTTTCTTGAATCGGGTCCTTTCTCGAGGAAAAGTTTGTCTCGAAAAGTTGAGTGGGAGGATGGTGGAGACTTGATATGGTTATTGAACCGTCACTACAACTAGTGTGTAGCAGGGCACATGAAGTTGTTCCTGTGGCGCCTACACCAATTGAAGTAGAAGCTTATGATAGTGATCATGAAGTTTCGGATCAAGTCACTACCGTACCTCATAGGGTGACAAGGATGCGTACTACTTGAGTGAATGCAGTAATCCTGTCTTGAAGGTCATGTTGCTAGATAACAATGAACCTCGAGCTATGGAGAAGCAATGGTGGGACCAAATTCGAAAAATGGTTAGAAGCCATGAAATTGAGATAGGATCCATGTATCGAGAACAAAGCATGGACTTTGGTGGACTTGCCCGATGATCGGTAAGCCATTGAGATAAATGGATCTTTAAGAAGAAGACGGCGTGGGCGGTGATGTCACCATCTATGAAGCTCGACTTGTGGCGAAGATTTTTCACAAGTTCAAGGAGTTGACTACGATGAGATTTTCTCATCCGTAGCGATCTTAAGTCCGTCGGAATCGGGTTAGCATTAGCTGCATTTATGAAATCTGGCGGATGGATGTCAAAGCGAGTTTCCTTACCGGTCTTTGTAAGGAAAGGTTGTATGTGATACAATCGAGAAAGTTTTTGTCGATCCTAAAAGGTATCTTGGCTCAATGATCCTTCTAAGGGCTGGAGTAAGCATCTCGGAGTTGGAATATGCGCTTTGATGATCAAAGATTTTGGGTTTATACAAAGTTTATGATAAACTTGTATTTCCAAAGAAGTCGATTAGGAGCACTATAGAATTTCGATGAGTATATGTTATTGACATATTGTTGATCGAAATGATGTAGAAATTCTGGAAAGCATATAGGGTTATTTGAAAAGTGTTTTCAATGGAAAATCTGGATTAAGCTACTTGAACATTGAGCATCAAGATCTATGAGGATAGATCAAAAGCGGCTTAATGGTACTTTGAAATGAGCATATACCTTAACATGATCTTGAAGGTGTTCAAGATGGATCGATCAAAGAAGGAGTTCTTGCACGAGATGTAAGGTATGAAGTTAAGACTTAAAGCTCGACCACGGCGAAGAGAGAGAAAGGGCGAAGGTCGTCCCTATGCTTTAGATGTAGGCTCTCTGGTATGCTATCTTTGTGTACCGCTTGGAAGTGTGCCTTGCCATGAGTCGATCAAGGGGTACAAGAATGATCAGGAATGGATCATTGGACAGCGGTCAAAAATTGTAATTGGAGTAAATAAGGACATGTTTCTCGATTATGGAGATGATAAAGAGTTCGGAGTAAAGGGTTACGTCGATGCAAGCTTTAACACCTATCTGAATGACTCTGAGTAGCAAACCGGATACGTATAGTGAAGCAACCATTTGGAATAGCTCTAAGTAGGCGTGGAAGCAACATGACCTAGAGATTTGCAAAGTACATACGGATCAGAATTTGAGAGACCGTTGACTAAAACCTCTCTCAAGCAAAACATGATCAAACCCTAGAACTCATTGAGTCTTAATCACATGATGATGTGAACTAGTTTAATGACACTAGTAAACTCTTTGGATGTTGGTCACATGGCAATGTGACTGTGAGTGTTAATCACATGGCGATGTGAACTAGATTATTGACTCTAGTGCAAGTGGGAGGCTATGGAAATATGCCTAGAGGCAATAATAAATTAGTTATTATTATATTTCCTTGTTCATGATAATCGTTTATTATCCATGCTATAATTGTATTGATAGGAAACTCGGATACATGTGTGGGTACATAGACAACACCATGTCCCTAGTAAGCCTCTAGTTGACTAGCTCGTTGATCGATAGATGGTTACGGTTTCGACCATGGACATTGGATGTCGTTGATAGCGGGATCACATCATTAGGAGAATGATGTGATGGACAAGACAATCCTAAGCCTAGCACAAAGATCGTGGTTAGTATGCTAAAGCTTTTCTAATGTCAAGTATCATTTCCTTAGACCATGAGATTGTGCAACTCCGGATACCGTAGGAATGCTTTGGGTGTACCAAGCGTCACAACCTAAGCGGGTGGCTATAAAGGTGCACTCTGGTATCTCCGAAAGTATCATTGGGTTAGTACGAATCGAGACTTAGATTTGTCACTCCGTGTAAGCGGAGAGGTATCTCTGGGCCCACTCGGTAGGACATCATCATAATGTGCACAATGTGACCAAGGGGTTGATCACGGGATGATGTGTTATGGAGCGAGTAAAGAGACTTGCGATGCGAGATTGAACAAGGTATCGGTATACCGCAGCGATCGAATCTCGGGCAAGTACAATACCGTTAGACAAAGGGAATTGTATCTGGGATTGATTGATTCCTTGACATCGTGGTTCATCGATGAGATCATCGTGGAACATGTAGGAGCCAACATGGGTATCCAGATCCATTGTTGGTTATTGACCGTGAAAGCGTCTCGGTCATGTCGCATGGTTCCCGAACCGTAGAGTCTACACATAAGGTTCGATGGCGCTAGGGTTATAAAGGAAGTTTTATGTGGTTACGAATGTTGTTGAGTCGGGATGATATCCGGACGTCACGAGGAGTTCGGAATGGTCGGGAGGTAAAGATTTATATATGGGAAGTCTGTTTTGGTCACCGGAAAAGTTTGGGTTTTATCGGTAAAATCTGGGACCAGGAGGTCGGGGTCCACAAGTGGGGCCACCATCAGGAGGGCTTCATGGGCCAAGTGTGGACCAGCCCGGGTGGGCTGATCGCCCCACAAGGCCCAAGCGCGAGGGAAGAGTGGGAGGGCAAACCCTAGGCAGATGGGCCCTAAGGCCCACAGTGCGCCTCCCTCTCCCCTTCTAGCCGCCACCAGATGAGATCTGGAGGCTGCCGCCACCCTAGGGAGGGAACCCTAGAGGGGGCGCAGCCCCCTCCCCTCCCCCTATATATACTTGAGGGTTTTGGGGCTGCCAACACATGAGTTTTGACCTCTCCCTGGCGCAGACCTACCTCTCTCCCTTCTCCTCTCCCGCGGTGCTTGGCGAAGCCTGCGGGATGCCATGCTCCTCCACCAGCACCTGCGCCGTTGTCTTCTTGCTGGATGGAGTCTTCCTCAACCTCTTCCTCTCTCCTTGCTGGATCAAGGCATGGGAGGCGTCACGGGTTGTGCGTGTGTTGAGCAGCGAGAATGCGTCGGTTCGGCACTAGGATCTCCGGTGATTTGGATGATGGCGAGTCGACTCCTTCAACCCGTTCTCTTGAACACTTCCGCTTAGCAATCTACAAGGGTATGTAGATGCACTCTCCTTCCCCTCGTTGTTGGTTTCTCCATAGATATATCTTGGTGACACATAGGAAAATTTTGAATTTACGCTCGTTCCCCAACACGGCGCACCTACTGGCGCGCCAAATGTGGATTCGAGTTCGGCAGAGCCTTGAGTTTGAACACTAGGGTGCACGCGGAGATCACACCTCCAGCCTACCCATGTCTCACCGCCTCGCCAGGATCTAAACTACACAAAGAAGAACACAAGGGACACGAGATTTATACTCTCAGGCCACCATTGTGGTCTAATACCCTACTCCAGTTTGTGGTGTGGTGGATTGCCTCACAGGGGGCGATGAGGAGCAGTACAAAGGGAAGAACAGCCTCATGAGTGCATTCTTAGTACGATGAACTGCTAGGGGAGTTCGGCCTTCTCTCTCTCTCTCTCTCTCTCTCTCTCTCTCTCTCTCTCTCTCTCTCTCTCTCTCTATCTCTCTCTCCTTGTTCCTCCGATCCGATCGGATGCCCTACCATGGGTGGCTAGTCCTATTTATAGGCGAAGGCCCAGGCCTCTTCCCAAATATTGCGGGAAGGCGCGACAATTGGCCATTTTGAAGGGAACATCTAGTACACTTATCGACTAAAGTTGGTCCTCGCTTTGCCAAAGACACTTGTGATGTGGCTTGGGCTCCACGATGACCTCAGCTCTGCCGTCCTGCTGGTCTTGGTCTTGTTGCACGAAATGGTTGCCTTTGCTTGATGCCCTTACTGCGCTTGCCCTTTGCACCAAAGGGGAAACAAGAACTTCTGCGAGGCGGCGCCCGCAGCTCTGCACGGCCTTGGTTGTCATGGCTTGCGTCCACGAGAACCTCGTGAGGTACCCGCCTTGATCTCTCCGCCTCCTCGTGAACCAGCTGTCGAGTGGGTGCGAGGAAGCCTCTGTCATTCGCCCAATCTCTGGCCCCTCGCGAGGTCTTGAGCATCGTTGATGAATATGGGCGTCTTGGGGCACCTTGAGCCATGCCGCAAGCGCGAGCGAGCAAATCTGGTACCCCGTTCCCGAGCGCCGACAACCGCAAGCCAGAATTATATTATGATGGTGTCTGAAGGAGCCCGCCTTATGGTGAACAATGTACCAAAGACATTATATTTCCACGAAGAGCAGTCATCTTTGTCCTTTGTAATCTGGAACAACGCTGTGTTATTATTTATTACTGTTATGTGAAAGTTTTTCTTCCTATCGGCCGTTTGATATATATGAATCACGAGAGTTGGCGATTCATTAAACCTGCCCCATATATAAAATGCAGGGGTGTTGGGACATACTGAACACTCTTTATCCCATTTTGGGTCCTTGAAGGAGGTGTTCATCACAGCGAACGAGCAATCGGACTATAGGGCTTTATCACTCTCACTTAGCCATAGGAATTCGAGTGTGGTAGGTGCAGCCCCTGGTGTTCGGAAGACCGTACGAGGTGCTCTAACAGCGCTTTGATCGGAAGACCGATCCATCGCACTCTGCATTTGTTATGGCATTATGCGGAATAAATCCTTAAAGATTTTACAACCTCTCGAACAGTGACCGATTCTTGTATCATGTGATCAGTTTTAGCTTTCTCTCTTGAGGTGCTCATGTGGAAGAACCGAGGACACAATCGCATGAGTTCTCGGCGCTACCTTAGCGATGGAGGCGGGCGTAAGGTACCAAAACATGGGGCCGGGCAAACCCAACTAATGACCTAAGGCATGATTGAGCTGATGCATATAGTGCTATAAGTTGAGGTCGAAAGCGACAGAAAGGTGGCGGACTTTGTTGCCATATTATGAGTACAATGAAGCCCGTGGCATAATGGGGCATGACACTATGTGCGGGTGCCGTTATGGCGAAAAAGCGTCAATGAGGAATGACGGCGGTAAGTGTCATATAGTTCTCGTGTTGTAGTGGGCGACACGTCTATGCATATAAGTACGGTTTATGCTATGAAAGGAGGTATCTTTGGCGGAACTTGTTGCGACCGGACGGGGAGGAAGGCGTGTGTGGATCGAAGTGTATCGGATTGTCTTCTTAGGGAATACTTGTGTATTCC
>JAHHZJ010003645.1:0-34624 GCA_021437245.1 Aegilops speltoides
CACTTGGAACTGATTTCCGTGATGAACTACTTTCAAATAAGGGAGAGTCAGTTACCTCATCAAGTTCTACTTTCCTCCCACTCACTTCTTTCGAGAGAAACTCCTTCTCTAGAAAGGATCTATTATCACAACAAATTTGCCTTGGTTTGTGATAGAAGGTGTACCCAACAATTTCCTTTGGGTATTCTATGAAGGCACTTTCTCGATTTGGGTTCGAGTTTATCAAGTTGAAAAACCCTTTTCATATAAGCATAACTCCAAACTTTAAGAAACAACAGCTTAGGTTCTTGCTAAACCATAGTTCATACGGTGTCGTCTCAGCGGTTTAGATGGTGCCCTTTTAAACGTGAATGCAGTGTCTCTAATGCATAACCCCAAAATGATAGTGGTAAGCGATAAGAGACATCATAGATCGCACCATATCAAATAAAGTCGGATTCGACGTTCGGACACACCATAACGATGTGGTGTTCGGTGGCGTGAGCTGTGAAACTATTCCACATTGTTTTAATTGAAGACCAAACTCGTAACTCAAATATTTGTCTCGTGATCGGATCGCGAAACTTTATTTTCTTGTTACGATGATTTTCCACTTCACTCTCAAATTCTTTGAACCTTTCAACTATTTAGACTTATGTTTCATCAAGTAGATATACCCATATCTGCTCAAATCATCTTGTGAAGGTCGGAAAATAATGATACTTGCCACGAGCCTTCATACTCATTGGTCGCATACATCGGTATGTATTATTTCCAATAAGTCGGTAGTTCGTTCCATTGTTCGAAGGCGGAGTTTTAGTCATCTTGCCAAAAGGCAGGTTTAAAGCATCAAATGATTCATAACCAAGTGATCCGAAAATCCATCTTTATGGAGTTTCTTCATCGCTTTACCGATATGACCCAGCGGCAGTGCCACAAATGAGTTGCACTATCATTATTAACTTTGCATCTTTTGGCCTCAATATTATGAATATGTGTATCACTACGATCGAGATCCAACAAACCATTTTCGTTGGTGTGTATGACCATAGAAGGTTTTATTCTTGTAAACAGAACAATAATTGTTCTCTAACTTAAATGAATAATCGTATTGCAATAAACATGATCAAATCATATTCATGCTCAATAAACACCAAATAACATTTATTTAGGTTCAACACTAATCCCGAAAGTATAGGGGTGTGCGATGATGATCATATCAATCTTGGAACTACTTCCAACACTCATCGTCACTTTCCCTTCAACTAGTCTGTTTATTCGTAACTCTGTTTGAGTTACTAATCTTAGCAACGAACAAGTATCAAATACTCGGGGCTACTAAACACTAGTAAAGCCACATCAATAACCGTATATCAAATATACACTTGTTCACTTTGCCATCCTTCTTATCCACCAAATATTTAGGGCATTTCCGCTTCGTGACCATTTTCTTTGCGATTTAAGCACTCGGTTTCAGGCTTTGGTCCAGCTTGGAGCTTCTTGGGGAGTGACAACTCTTGTTTTCCACTTGAAGTTCCTTTCTTTCCCTTTGCCCTTTTCTTGAAACTAGTGGTCTTGTCAATCATCAACACTTGATGTTCTTTCTTGATTTCTACCTTGTCGATTTCAACATCACGAAGAGCTCGGAATCATTTTCGTCATCCCTTGCATACTATAGTTCATCACGAAGTTCTATTAACTGGTGATGGTGACTTAGAAAATTCATCAATCACTATCTTATCTGGAAGAATAACTCCCACTTGATTCAAGTGATTGTAGTACCAGACAATCGAGCACATGCTCACTAGTTGAGCGATTCTCCTCCATCTTTTAGCTATAGAACTTGTTGGAGACTTCATATCTCTCAACTCGGTATTTGCTTGAAATATTAACTTCAATTCTGGAACATCTCATATGGTCCATGGCGTTCAAAACATCTTTGAAGTCCGATTCTAAGCCATAAAGCATGGTGCACAAAACTATCAAGTAGTCATCATATTGAGCTAGCCAAATGTTCATAACGTGCATCTGCTCCTAATAGGTTTGTCACCTAGCGGTGCATTAAGGACATAATTCTTACGTGCAGCAATGAGGATAAACCTCGGATCACGGATCCAATCCGCATCATTGCTACTAACATCTTTCAACATAATTTTCTCTAGGAACATATCAAAATAAACATATGAAAGCAACAAGCAAGCTATTGATCTACAACATAATTTGCAAAATACTACGGGACTAAGTTCATGATAAATTTAAGTTCAATTAATCATATTACTTAAGAACTCCCCTTAGACAGACATCTCTCTAGTCATCTAGGTGATCACGTGATCCAAATCAACTAAACCATGTCCGATCATCATGTGAGATGGAGTAGTTTCAATGGTGAACATCACTATGTTGATCATATCTACTATATGATTCACTTCGACCTTTCGGTCTCCGTGTTCGAGGCCATATCTGTATATGCTAGGCTCGTCAAGTATAACTGAGTATTCGCGTGTGCAACTGTTTTGCACCGTTGTATTTGACGTAGAGCCTATCACACGATCATCACGTGGTGTCTCGGCCGAAGAACTTTCGCAATGGTGCATACTCGGGAGAACACTTCTTGATAATTAGTGAGAGATCATCTTAAAATGCTACCATCAATCAAAACATAATAAGATGTATAACAGATAAACATCATATGCAATCAAAATATGTGACATGATATGGCCATGATCATCTTGCCTTTGATCTCCATCTCCAAAAATCATATGATCTTTATAAATCCCCGCGACACCATGATCTTCATCATCTTGATCTATATCAATGTGTCCACATGGTCGTCTCGCTAACTATTGCTCTTGCAACTATTGCTATCGCATAGCGATAAAGTAAAGCAAATATTTGGCACTTGCATCTTTATGCAACAAAGAGACCCATAGGGCTTCGCGATTTCCGATAACTTCAACAAAACATGATCATCTCATACAATAAAATATAGCATCACGTCTTGACCATATCACATCACAACATGCCTGCAAAAACAAGTTAGGCGTCCTCTACTTTGTTGTTGCTAATTTTACGTGGCTGCTACGGGCTTAGAGGAACCGTTCTTACCTCGCATCAAAACCACAATGATAGTTTGTCAAATAGACTCCGTTTTAACCTTCGCAAGGACGGGCGTAGCCACTTCGGTTCAACTAAAGTTGGAAAAACTGACACCCCGCCACACTGTGCCAAACCGTCGGTGGAACCAGTCTTAAGCGTCTGGGTAATTCGGTCCGGGCCGCTTCATCCGAACAATACCGCTGAACAAAGTATGACATCTGGTAGGCGGTATGACTTATATCGTCCACAACTCACTTGTGTTCTACTCGTGCATATAACATCAACGCATAAAACCTAGGCTCGGATGCCCTTTGGGGAGCGTAGTAATTTCAAAAATTTCCCTCGCTCGCAAAATCATGGTGATGATATAGCGGAGAGGGAGAGTGTTGTCTCGTACCCTCGTAGACCGTGGAGGCGTTATCCAAGCGGTTGATGTAGCGTCGTCTTCACGATCCGACCGATCCAAGCACCGAGCGTCACGGAGCCTCCGAGTTCAACCCGTTCAGCTCGATGGCGTCCGTCGACTCGATCCAGCCGGGTGTCGGGAGGTTCCGTCGATCGGCGGCATGGTGACGATCTTGATGTCCTCGGTGGCGGGGCTTCGCCTAAGCGAGGCGATATGACCGAGGGTGGAATATGGTGGAAGGGGCACCGCACGGCTAAGGAGCGATCCGTGATCAACTTGTGTGTGTATGGGGTGCCCCTTGCCTATATAAAGGAGGGGGAGGAGGAGGCCGGCCCTAGGAGGAGGGGCGCCAAAGTCCTACTCCCACCGGGGTAGGATTCCTTCTTTCCTAGTCCAACTAGGTCAAGGAGGGAAAGAAGGGAAGTGGAGAAGGAAGGAAGAGGGGGCCGCGCCCAAACCCTTTGTCCAATTGATTTGGGCTTGGGAGGGCGCGCCTCCTCTCCCTTCCCACTAAAGCCCATTAAGGCCCAATACTCTTCCCTATTCCGTAACTCCCGGTACTCCGAAAAATACCGAATCACTGGAACCTTTTCGAACTCGAATATAGTTGTCCAATATATCGATCTTTACGTCTCGACCATTTGAGACTCCCGTCATGTCCCGATCTCATCCGGGACTCCGAACTCCTTCGGTACATCAAAACTCATAAACTCATAATATAAGCATCATGGAAACCTTAAGCGTGCGGACCCTACGGGTTCGAGAACTATGTAGACATGACCTAGAACTATTCTCGGTTAATAACCAATAGCGGGACCTGGATGCCCATATTGGCCCCTACATATTCTCGAAGATCTTTATCGGTCAAACCGCATAACAACATCGTTGTTCCCTTTGTCATCGGTATGTTACTTGAGAGATTCGATCGTCGGTATCTAATACCTAGTTCAATCTCGTCACCGGCAAGTCTCTTTACTGGTTCGTAATGCATCGTCCCGTAACCAACTCATTGGTTACATTGCTTGAAGGCTTATAATGATGTGCATTACCGAGAGGGCCCGAAGATACCTCTCCGGCAATCGGGTGACAAAACCTAATCTCGAAATCGCCAACTCAACATGTACCTTCGGAACACCTGTAGTACTCCTTTATAATCACCCGGTTACATTGTGACGTTTGGTAGTACCCAAAGTGTTCCTCCGTAAGCAGGGGTTGCATAATCTCATAGTTCGGGGAACATGTATAAGTTATGAAAGCAATAGCAACATACTAAGCGATCAAGTGCTAAGCTAACGGAATGGGTCAAGTCAATCACATCATTCTCCTAATGATGTGATCCTTTAATCAAATGACAACTCTTTTGTCCATGGCTAGGAAACATAACCATCTCCGATAAACGAGTTAGTCAAGTAGAGGCATACTAGTGACACTATGTTTGTCTATGTATTCACACATGTATTATGTTTCGGTTAATACAATTCTAGCATGAATAATAAACATTTATCATGAAATAAGGAAATAAATAATAACTTTATTATTGCCTCTAGGGCATATTTCCTTCAACGACACCCAAATGGTAATGGTGCCATGAGATTGATGCTCTTCAAGGTATAATGAGTATCAGGTGCCAGAGTTGTTATTCATCATGCGTCGGGAGGACTCCGGCACCCGACCGCTTCTCCTCCAACCCTCATGCTTAAGTCACGTGCTTAAAGCGCCGCCCACATCCATTAATACAACTTTATCCTGTTTTCTCTCTTATCGGATGCCATTCCAACCAACACCGACCTTGGCCCATACTTGAACTCTTGACTCCATTACATGGTACACCTCCCCGGGTCCGGACCACTCCTCCATCCACCACAAAGATACCATTCGCCCATCGGTAGTCACCATGTCCGGCAAGTGTTAGTTGGATTGATCGTGCTAAATTTTGTTGTCTCTTCCTCTGTGAACAATGGATTCACATATGGGGTAAATATACAAGCACTTGAGTCGTCGACAACTCTTTGGAGGGAGGGCTACTCGGATGAGGTGCACAATGTTGGGCGTGATATTGGTTGTTACTCGGAACTTGTACATGGTACATTACCCATCACAAACATACATGTACATGGTACAATCAACACCGATAACTTACTTGGTACATTTGGCCTCGAGGACACTCTTGTACCTAGAACATTAAGTGGACAACCGTATATTTGTACCTGATACATTCATTCATACCTGTACCTGGTACATTGAATGGACAACCATATACTTGTACCTGGTACATTCATGCATACTTGTACCTGGCACATTAAGTTGATAACCGTATAGTTATACTTGATACATTCATGCAAATTGTTCAGGTGGGCATACAACAAGGTATTTGACACTTAGAACCTAAAAACAATACGGTCACCTAATCGTTGCGTTAACAAGCCCTTTGATAGCTCAAGAACACACTATATATCAGTCGAGATCAATGTTGCGGCATTGAGTTTTACTAACAATGTCTCTAACAGTGTACAGCAGTACACGAGCGGAAGATATGACCATTATCATATCCACCAGATTGTTATGTTCGCACAAAGTGGTCTCGAGCATCTACAAGAGGGCGCTTCAAACCCCCTCATACATCTAGACAGATGGCACGGTCATTGATTGGTCAAAAAACCCGACCCAAACGGGCGTCAAACCCCTCAATTGCTCGAGATGAGGACACCTTATATCCAGCCCAAATGTGGGGAAAATAGGAAGACATGAACACGACCGGTCTCGTCATGTCGGACCCGCTCACGTTGGCCCATCTGATCTCATATATTTTTATCTCCATGGACTCCTCGGACCAAACTCTAGTCACTCCCTCCCTTCACTTCCTCCCTCCGCCTAAACTCCCGTCAAGTGATCTCCGTCTTCCCGGCATGGAGGGCAGCAGATCGACTCCGATCAGTCCGAATCTATCGACTAAGATGTCGTCCCGTGCAAGTTGGAAAATGTCTAGCAGTTTGCTAAGCCGGGAAGTCTTGGACCTATTTGAAGCGAGGGTCTCGCCTATTCATCTTAGGTTGATTCCTCCTAGTGAAAAGAGGAGGATGAACCTTGAGTTGACATGTCCGTGTTGTAAAGAAAAAGAAATACATGTCAGCCAGGTGTTTCAAACAAGTGAATAGACATGTCGACCTTATCATCCTCCGGCAGAATTGGTCTAACACAAAAACACGTGACATGCATGGTAAAAAGTCATACGGTAGCACAGGGTGATGGATTTAGAAAAAGCTTAAGCGACCGACATAAAAACAAATTTCTCTCGTGATCTATGGACCTGGATATAATAATTATTTTTAATTTTCTTTGTACAACTTTAGCAGATGATGAATAGATAAAAATATTCGTTGTTGGAAAAAAAATCGTATGGGTTGAAATGGCTAATCACATCCGAACAATACTAATGAGTCTGGTGATACTAACAAATCTCCGACTCAAAGAAAATTCAAAATAACTACTGAAATAATGGCCAACTACAAAAACCTATCGCAGCGATTACTGATGGAATCAAGTCAAGGCATAGCAATTTAGTGGTTGATGATATTAATCGTTCTTCACACCAGCCAATTTTTTTTGGAAATGCGGCAATGGGACGAGGTCTACAACACCATGGATGCAAGGCTCCGTAAATCTATATCACCCACGATGAAGTGCCTCCTAGCCACCTCCGACTGCTAGAACGTCAGCCACCATTGACCACTCATACACTGTGGCTGCCTGGAGGATCTTTCTCATGCAACAAAAGTCCTGGATTTCAACGCCGCTTTCCATGCACCCGAGGTGTGCCCAGTCACATTGGAGTGGTCCGCCAAACTAGTTCTGCATATCATTTTAAAATTTATCACCCCAAAAAATACTATATTTAGCAGTAAAAAATGGAATAGTATAGCTCTAACTTGTACACAAATGATGCTAAGCGTACTGTATATAGTCTATCTAATTCAGTTCTAAAAGTTTAGAAGCAAAAATCGAGACCCGAAGTTGTACCTAGAAAAGTAGCAGAAGGGGATCTGGCAAATGATCTGTTAATTCCTTAATGTGTCAATCCTGTACAACTACTCAAGGAATAGCCGTCTGAATCTTGCAATATTTGAGCGTCGCTTGTTCGGCCTGTTGGGGATCATCGGAGATTGAGATGGATTTTGGGGAAGAAGAAACAGGAAAGAGCAAGAGAAGAGAAGTGAAGGACTGCTTAGTCCGCTTGTGCCAAAGTGGCACTGTGGCCTTTTTATTTTGGAAAGAGATGATGCGTTAGAGAATAGGAAATGGACACCAAAGTCAAAAAGTTTCTGCTGCCCATGCTTCCTTGAGATTCAAGGATCTTCTGTGTTAGATACATGATATATCTGCGTGTTATATCAATGGACCGGGGAGATGGAAGTGGATTTTCTACCGTGCAGGACCTCCGTGCATGCATCCATCTCCTCTTTTATTGCTGTGTGGGCCCACTAATATCATCAGTGTTTTGTCTACTCACTGGTTTCATTCAAATAAATAGACACCTTATGTATATCAGTAAAAATTTGATTTATGTTCTGTTTACAATTGTATTTTTCCTTATAAGATTTTTAAAACAAGACTAATATTGGATATATATTTAGAAATTAATTTTAAACAACTAAATAACCATGCTCAAACTTGTTTCGTAATTTCTTAATTACATGCGAAAAAAATGAAAAACGTTCCATTCTATTTCTTAAAATATATTTACTGTTTCACTATGGCTCGCCATGTTTCATATCTCGTTGTGTATCAAACTGATTCTTATTAATTTAACACTGTTCACCATGTTTTCATAGCTTCTGTTGGAGCATGGTGCTGATGTAAGTTGTCTATTCCATTCTCAGTTAGTTGAATGAATGTTACAAATTTCTTAAAAATGGAAGGCAAATCGATAAACTGTGTCTGTTTGACGATGTAATGGTTTATTCTTGGAGGTGCCCTGCAGGCTTATTTATTTGTGATCAAAGTAACGCTTCTCAAAATTGTGATTCGTTTCCCTTTTCAGCCAAACAAATTGGTCAATCATATCCTTACACCACTCCTGATGGCTGTCATTAGGAACTCCTTGAAATGCATGAAGCTACTGATTCAGGTCCAGTAATTTACTGACTTGATCTATTCTGTTATGTTTTTTATGTTTGACTATGTCCTGATTTTCATTCTTTTCGGTTTACTAGCTGGTGTCCTGAGTTTGTAGAGTAACTTGTTTTTCTGGTTAAATGTGTCATGAGTACTCCTACAAGCTCTGCATCTAAAGCTATTTTACTTTTATCCATAGGCGGGTGCTGATCTGAATGCTCGTGGTAACTCTGGACCAACTCCTTTAACACAAGCAGTTGATGCGGTTCCACCGACTTTGTCAAGTTGCTCCTAGAGGCTGGAGCTGCCCTAACATTCCTAGCGAGGGTAAGTATAACTAAAGTAGTGATCTAAGCTCTTATATTTCTTTACAGAGGGGTATCTTTTATGCTCTGAGATTTGCAATCTTGGCCCCTTTCTCCTGAGATACAAGTGCATTGTAAAGATTGTTCATGTTCAACTGAATGCTGTACATTAGGTAGTGCATCAGTTTGGCTCTGCTCTAAATTTTCACTGCACTGACTTGGAAGACATCCCAATATTGCAGCTCTAGTGCTAAGTAGTACAACAGGCTACATATCTCATCTCAGAATCATGATACTAGAAGGTCACGAATTCAGTATCATTTTTGTGTTCCTCTCAGTACGAGAGACAGTCGGTATCTATTTGATGCATGCAGCCACTTTTAAAATGGGCAACGATTTAAAATTTTCTACCTTTAAGAGGGAGTACTGTGTCTAGCTTTCCTTCAAATAGTGTTTCGTTCATTTTATAGTGTTTAAAACTGTTGCTGCCAGTGGGATGAATTCAGGAATATCTCATTTTCTCACAAAGCTTTTTTATCTTATCCCAACGTTTACTATCTTGGATGCTTTTTCGATTTGCAATCTTGGCCCCTTTTTTCCTTGCATTTGACACAGGGTGGAATCTAACTAAGGTCTCCTGAGATAACAGTACGTTGTATGTATGTTTCATGTTCAACCAAATTATGTACAGTAGGTTTGTATTCAAGTACATCTGTTTGGGTTTGCTTCAGAGTTCAGACTGCACTCTCAAAACAGGCCTCGCCCGCTTTATTATATATAAAGCAACAACCGCCGTTACGGCAAAATGATACAATGTGATGAGGTAGCCCTCCGATACAGCAGATCCCTAAATACCGGCCAACACAGTCGCACAGGGACTATGTTGCCGAACAACAGTTCAGACTGCACTGACTTAGGAAGACACCCCAGGATTGCAGCTCTAGTGCTAAGTGGTACAATAGGTCTTGCATATCTCATCTCAGCATCATGATACTAGTTGGTCAGTGTAATTCCATATTATTTTTAGTGTTCCTCTGAGAGTTCATGTACTATGGTTCAAGAGGGAGTAGTATTTCTAGCTTTCTTATAAATTATGTTCTGTTCATTTAACAGTGTCTAAATCTGTTACAGTTGCGATGAATTCAGGAATGTCTCATTTTTTTCTCGCAAAGTTTTTGGTCTAAAGGAAAATCTAATGGCATTGATGGCTTTGTTATTTTCGTGCTGGATTATATGGAATCTTATGTTGTTTTGTATGATATAGCATGGTGCAATTCCAGTCGAGCTAGCAGCAGTTCATGGCCGACGTGACCTTGTTGAAGTTCTATTTCCTAGGACAAAACCAATTCCATCTCTGCCAGATTGGAGCGTTGATGGGATAATTAGAACCGTGAAGTCTCCGCTTATGAATCATCTTCAGGCATGTACAATAATTTTTTTTATCACTTCATTCCAGGCTATACTCATGAAGCTCAATGCCTGATTGCTTCGTATTATCTACTTAGAACATAATGATTCGTTGTGCTCTTGTAGATAGCTCATGCTGTGTTTGCCTTAACAAATCCAAAAGGTCAACATGCAGTACGCATACTCATGGACTCTGTTTACATGCATGGATCTCGTTGGTCCTTCAATTGTTTTCACTTCGATGTCCTTAGAAGAAATAGGACAAGTCTTATGCATGATAACTTTTGTGAAACTGCAGTAACCCTATTCTATCTGCAAGCCTGTACATTCTTCATAAATTCTTAGATGTGCACCCTTTATGTATTATGATGGGAGATGTTATTCTTACACCTAAATAGAGTTTGTATTCAAATTTGAGTTGATGTTTTATTCACTAGGAAAGTTTCTGACAGATTTCAATCATGATGGTTGTATACTTGTATGGGTGCTGCCCACAGCCAAGTTTGCAAAGCTAACAAGATTATGGTTGAAGGAATTTTGACCAAGCAGCATTATTTTAATTTTCGAACTTTAAATTGTTATACTGTGCTGTCCAACTGTCGCTCGGTATGCCTGTAACTGAACATGCTATTGTGTTCAGGCCTCAGTTTCTGTGGAAGAAAAATTGCTTTTTGGAAGTCACAAGGTAAGGAAGCATTTGCAAGGAGGACTACCTTACAGCAATGACCTTCTATGGCAAGGTAAGTGCATGAGCCTATCTAATACTTGTTTGGAACAATCACAAAGATCGTACAACAAATAGTTCCAGAATATCAGGCTCAAGATTGAAAATTTGGTGCTTTAGTTTTCTCTGTAGCTGTACAGCTCCTGATGGTTTATGATGAACCCAATATCCGTAGAGCCATTTCTCCCTAACACCCGATGATGAAATAGCAGCGCTTGGAGTGTTTTTCTCTCGTAAAATTACACTTAAGAGTGTAGCACTTCATCTTGAGATGCCCTTTTTTTTTCTTAGGTCAGACAACAACTTATATCCGTGGTTTTGTTACATCGGGTCAGACACTAATGATGCAGAGGACGGGGACTAAGCCTCTGTTTTGAGAACAATAAAAATAAAACAAACTGATGAAAAGGCAACGATATGCTCCATAGGTGACCAACCTGTTGAGCTAAACTGAGCGTATACTTGCTCATTGTAAACGCAGGTACTTGACACAGACCCATCTGATGCCACCATGTATGCCAACCAGAGCCTCTGCTGGCTGCGTATGAGACATGGGAAGCTAGCTCTGGAAGACGCGCTCAAGTGCAGGATGATGCGGCCCCGTTGGTCCAAGGCCTGGTATCGTGAAGGCGCAGCCCTCAGCTTCATGAAGGTACAGCTGCTTGTACCGATTCTACCTCCCTCTGGTATATACCTCCCTCTGGTGGTAGTGATATTGTCTCATTGTGCGCAGAACTATGAGGGCGCCGCTGACGCGTTCCGGGTGGCGCTGCAGTTCATCCTGCGACTTGCTTGCAGGAAGGCCGAAAGGCTGTGGAGGAGCTGCAGCGCGTGTAAGATATGCAACTGCCGATGCAGGGTCACTTCCGAGGGAAGGAAGATCAGAGAAGTCTCTGCCTTGGTTCTTCTCACATCTCCTCAACGACCCTGGTGTGTATCCCTGAGCCGGAATAACAGCAATAGCTACCGTTGCTCCTGTGTTAGGATGTGTTGCGCTGAGGAGGCAGCCGGTTTCAAACTCTGCTCGATCAGAGGCCCTGATTTCGTCTGCAGTTACAGAGGCGACGCCTTGTTCTTTGTGGCAGCATTATCTTAGGTGGGTGATGTGTTGTGTTGTACATATAGCCTAAATAGATAGACTGATGCTATGATATGTGACGGGCGCTTGAACATTTCTCTGCATTTTGTGACAATGGTGGTGACCGGCCAGGTGAAAAAAGCATAGCTAGTGCTAACAGGCGCTGCATTCTGTTCCAGCGCGATGTTGAGTTACCGGGCAGTTGCCAGCTAACAAGTGATGAAAAAAACCAACGTCTTGAACCAGCCGGGCGCACTCTTTGCTCAATCCTCTGTCCGTGATTTATCTGGTCCAAGCATGAAAACATGATTATCTTTTCGCCCCACTGAAATGTAGAGGTTGGTGATTGAACCATTTTCTTCTTTGAATTTATTGCAGTTGCACAACTAAATTTAGTGTGCAACGGTAAGATCTAAGCTTCTCCGTCCGTTCCATAATATAATAACGGTTTTCAAGCTAACATCGGGTATATACCTTACTAATATGAGGAGCGCCTTTGATTCATGGGATTCTAAAAACATAGGAATAGAAAAAAAATACAGGATCCCAATGTCATGCCCACTTCAATCTTATAGGATTTCATAAACATGAAAATATGTTTGATTCCATTACAGGAAAAGCAAAGGATTTTAAAAAAGAGGCATGAGTGGATGTTAGATTTCTATGGAATCTAGTGCAAAGGATTCCCTAGAAAAAATATTCTATGGAATTTAATCCTACAAATCAAACAACCATCATAGGAAAATTTCTCAATCGGCGCATTCGAGGCGCCTGAATCTGGATACTACCAAGGTGGCCAATTCCCGAACCCCAGGTACAACCCCAATGCCGAAGTTATCATTTTGTCATTTATCTGATAGTGGTGTTGTTGGTAGAGTTAGTAAATTAGGTGTTTCGCTGGGGAAGTCACTTACCGAGATATTAGCTCTTTCTGTTTGAAATCTTAAAAATGTAAAGAGGATAGAGCTCTCTTTTTGTTAAAGAATAATTTATCTAAATAAAGGAAGATCCACAAAATCTATACTGCGCCGGGTTTCAGATCTTTGTGAGGATCTAAACGAGGAAGATAATATCAGATTGGCTGATCATACGGATCTTTAGAAAAAAATTCGCGACTCTAAATTTTTTGTTCAAAATTCCAAAAAATGTTCTTGATCCAGAAATTTGTTCACAAATTCAAAAAATATTCATGTTTTTAAAAGACCGTTCGTATTTTTCTAAAAAGTTGAAAAAGTTGAAAAACAAACTGTTTGTATTCTCAGCCTTTACTGTGCGGTTATGTGAGTGTCCACTCTTTTGGTATACGCAGATATCTTCTATCACCTGGCTTAGTTCAGAGAATCTCGGCATATCGAACTCGACAAAAAGCTCACTAGTTGCGTGGCATGGCAAGAGGGACAGGTGTCGTATTACCTTTCTTTTGTACTCCCTCCTTCCCAGAATATAAAGGCCGGATTGACTTTTCGGTCTTCGTTACAACTTTGACTATGATTTTTATGTATAGTATGTGTATAAAATTAGTATATATACATATGAAATAAAATTGTTTTGCAAGACAAATCGCGATGCCAGTTATACATGTTGAATCCATATACTTTGATATATATTAGTGGTCAAAGTCGTGCATCAAAGACCGTAAAAAGTCAATCGCCCTTATATTTTGGGAAGGAGAAGTACTATAAAATACTCCTCTATTGAATTACTTGTCTCGAAAATGGATGTATCTAGAACTAGAATATGTCTATATCGTCCATCTCTACAAGTAATTTCCGGAAGGATCCTTACTAAAGTGTCGCTTAAACAAAAGAGCTGCTGAGCATTGGGTTTCCTGAAAACAACGGGAAGACAGTGATGAGGAGCAGGCACAGTCGGCACTGATTTTTTTTTTGAGCGGAAGTCGGCACTGATGAAACTGCCGTCTCCCCAATAAATCCTGCTCAGGCCCATTTTCCGGTTCTCCTTTTGATTGTCATCCCACTAATTGGGCCGTCTAACAATTAATGGAAAAGCTTGTGATTTGTGTGAATTGCGTGCCAATGAACCGGCGATTGTGTTATGATGAGTGGAACAGTTTATTTATTTATTTAATGGAGCCGCAGAGGGCAGGCACAAGAAAAGATGCACAATCTCGTGTGTTTGTGGTTAAACAAAGTGTCCTTCTCACGGTTAAGAAGCTGCTGCTGAAAATGCGGTTTTTGGCCTGGCATTGGAATCTTTGAAACAAACCTATGCTAAAAATACATGTATTTGACACGCTGTTCTCTCTTCTTTGCTTTGCTGCGACCCTGAATGGGATGCCTTTCTTTCAGACAGAGTCAAAATGAAAGACTGCAGAAATCCATAAGTTCAGCGCTGATGATTGAATTGCATGCTCAAGAATCGAAGCAAGCAGCTGTTACAAGTGATTTATTTATCCATCCCGTCTCCCAACTATTCCATCCCCGACTCCTCCCATTCGCCCTGGCGGGGAAACCTAACGCCCCTCGTCCCCCCCAACCTCCTCCTCCTTGTTGTCGGGCCGCCCGGCAAACCGGTCGGCATCGGCGGCGGAATCTCTTCTCCCCGGCTCTGGATCCGGCGGTCGGATCGCGGCGGTGGTTGGCGGCCTAGAGGTGGGCGGGCCCTTGGGGCTTAGGCGGGACAGTTTCCTCTGGTGTGCGTGGCGTCCGCTCGGGCGCCCGGGGCCCCTCGGCCGGTGGCGGGGCCTGGGCGGCCCGCTCGGCGTGTGCAGGCAGGTGGTCCCTGTCTTGGTCGGCGGCTCCGCCTCTGACCCGAAGGCACGGGGATGGCGGTGGCCCGGCGTGGCCGGCGATCTGGATGCGGTGGTGCCGGCGGCTCGCTGATCTGCCGGTGCTCCAGGGTTCTGCGTGGTGGTCTTTGGTGGTGGCGGCCCGTGCCAGTCGGATCCCGAACGATTTGGGTGGCCTTGCTTTGGCGTCTGCTAAAGGGCGGTGGCGGCCTTTCTCTGCGTCGTTCCTTCTTGAAGGCCGCCGGGAGAAGTTCAAGGCTAGTCTCTACTACCTCGGGAAACCCTAGATCGGATGGTCGGATGACGGCGGCCACGGTGTCGTTTCTCCCTTAGGCGTCATTCTTGGGTACCACGGTCGAGGACCAAAGCGGATTCCGGTGGGCGGTGCTTCATCCTACCACCGATGGCGGCGGATCTTGGCGGTGGCGTAGTCTTGATTGAGTTTGCTTTGGGAGGATGGACTCGCGCGGGGAGGGCCGTTTGTCGGGCGTCGTCTTGGGTCGATGGGAAGACGACCGGTATATCTGCGGTACATGCAGTGTCCGAAGATGGATTGGTGGCGGTGGTTGGCCTCATACCGGCATCCGTCTGGTTGGAGTCCCGGTGGTAGGTGCCCCATACCGGACGTCTGGGGTTGAGTCGCCGGTGGTAGGTGCCCCATACCGGGCGTCTGGTTGAGGTTGATGGTATGTGCCCATACCGGGAACGTCTGGTTGGGACCTCGGGTTTTAGATGTTTAGGTTTGGGTGCGATTGCATTTGGTATTAGCCCAGACTATTTCGCCTTTATCAATTTGATAGGTGTAGCGACAACTGTTTGACGGTGACTTTAGTTTCTTGTTGTATGACTTTGTAAGGTCTTTGAGAATAATTAATAAAGTGGGTTATGCATCGGCCCGGCCGGACTCAGGTCATCCTCCTTTTCAAAAAAAAAAAAAAACTACTCCGTAGATGAGAAGCTGTAGCTGGCTCAGAGCACAACAACAAACACCATATAATTCCCAACCGATATGACACGGATACGACCCATCCTCAAAATGAATCGGGTTATAGCTCCCCCGCACGCAGCAAGATCCACCCACAACGATTCTCTCGTAATGTCATTGGAAACATGCTTGACAATGCATCAGTGGAAGATGAACCTTCTGATTAATCATTCATTCAGCTGCAGAGCCTGATGGTGCACGCCACCGCCTGCGCCCATACTTTAGCCGCGCCTTCACCTACTCCGTGCTATCTCCTGCAACACCACCACCACCACCCACCACGTAAGATGAAGAACAACTCGATTCTTGTACTGGGAGGCGTTTGATTTGCTTTTCTCACCTGGGCTGGAGATCTTCCAGTTGGCAACGGGCGGCGAGGTCGTCGGCGTGGCTGCCGTCTCCTGCTCCTGCGGCGCCTGGGCCTGGTCGAGGAGCCGCTGGCTCATGGAGTAGCAGAGCTCGAGGCGGGGAGGGTCCCGCGCAGCTCCGGGATCCCGTCGTAGCTGAAGCCGAAGCCCAGATCTGCCCCCTTGAGCTCCTCCAGGTCGTCGTCGGTGAGGCTCCTCCGCGGCGCACGCCGTCGCCGCCACAAGGTGACGAAGCGGCGCCGGTGCTGCCCGTCTCCTCGGCAGCGACGACCACCGGCTTCGGGCGCCGTGGCCACGCCGCCTCCACTGATCCCCGTGCCCGTGCCCACGTCCTCTACCTCCTCCGCCCTCTTGCACGTCGCGGCCACACCCAATGTTCTTGTGGCGGCGTGGCGGAAGGCTGGGGCGGGGAAGGAAGCGGTGGTGTCGACGGGCTGGATGAGAAGGTGGAGGACGATGCGGTGGTTATCGTCGCGGCGCCGCCGGCTGCATAGTCGGGCTCGGGCCGGAGCTCCACATCTCGCTGCCCTGCCCTGCTCTGCTTCGCTTCTCAGGTCCCGTGTGGCCGTGTGGGGGCTGTGGCGTGGGCAGAGGGGCGAGGTGGGAGCCATATGTACGTATGCTGGGTTGGGATTGCTAGTGGGGTCCGTTTAGGACTCTAGGTGGATGCTGTATTGTGTTTCCGATGGCTGTTGGAATTGGTTTCTTATCTTGTTTTTTTTTTGAAGCGCACACCGTAGAACATGAATTTCCAACCGTCAGCAGTGGGGTCAATGTTTCTGAAAACTTTGCCATTTCTTTGGAGCCACATACTGCAGCACCCAAGCATCACCACTTCAAGGCCAAAGTGAGATGCAAGTTCAGCGGCTGCTAAGAAGGTTTCCTCATAGACCGAAGTACCCCTTTTTATTTGGGATTAGAAAAAAAAAGCCTCCTCCTTCAAGAAAGAAAGTTAGGGTTCGTGCCTTTTGCGGCCGGCGCAGGTCCGCCTCGTCTCGGTGGACCCGGGGCCATGGGGCGCGGTGGATCGATAGGGAGGGCTCCGTTTTTAGTCGTTTTTCAATCTTGTTAGGGTTTGTGTCCTACTCAGGAAGCCTAGAGGCGGCTCCCTAAAGATGGAATAAAGGTCTCCTGCCCCCCGTTGACGGTGCGTCTAGCATCGTTGTGATGGAAATATGCCCTAGAGGCAATAATAAAGTTATTATTTATTTCCTCATATCATTTTAAATGTTTATTATTCATGCTAGAATTGTATTCGGAAATATAATACATGTGTGAATATATAGACAAAGCAGTGTCACTAGTATGCCCTCGTTTCTTGACTAGCTTGTTAATCAAAGATGGTTATGTTTCCTAACCATGAACAAGGAGTTATTTGATTAACAAGGTCACATCATTAGTTGAATGATCGATTGACATGACCCATCCCGTTAACCCCCGATCGTTTAGTATATTGCTATTGCTTCCTTCATGACTTATACATGTTCCTATGACTATGAGATTATGCAACTCCGTTTACGGAGGAACACTTTGTGTGCTACCAAGCGTCACAACATAAGCGGGTGATTATAAAGGTGCTCTCGGTGTCTCCGAAGGTACTTGTTGAGTTGGCGTATTTGAGATTAGGATTTGTCCTCCGAATGTGGGAGGTATCTCTGGGCCCTCTCGGTGATACACATCACTTAAGCCCAAGCATTTCAACTAATGAGTTAGTTGCGAGATGATGTATTAAGCGAGTAAAGAGACTTGCCGTGGGATTGAACTAGGTATTGGATACCGGCGATCGAATCTCGGGCAATAACATCCGATGACAAAGGAACAACGTATGTTGTTGTGCGGTTTGACGATAAAGATCTTCGTAGAATATGTAGGAACCAATATGGGCATCCGGGTCCCCTTTGGTTATTGACGAAAGCGTGTCTCATCATGTCTACATTGTTCTCGAACCGTAGGTCCCTCGCAAGGTTTCGATGTGATTTCATTATGAGTTTATGTATTTTGATGTACGAAGGTTGTTGAGTCCGGATGTGATCATGGACATGACGAGGTCTCGAAATGGTTGAGACATAAAGATTGATATATTGGGGGATATATTTGGACACGGAAAAGTTCCGGGTGAGATTGAAATATCGGGAGTTCAGGAGGTTCGGAACCCCGGAAAGTATATGGGCCTTATTGGGCCTTAGTGGAAAGGAGAAGGAGCAATGGAGGCGGCCCTCCCAAGCCAATCTGAATTGGGAGGGGGGCCCCCTTTCCTTCTCTCCCCCCTCTTCCTTCCTTCTCCTACCGTAATAGGAAAGGGGGCCAAACCCTTGGAGAGGTTTGCCCCCCCTATGGCGCCTCCTTCCTGGGCCGACCTCCTCCTCCCTCCCTCCTTTATATCTGGGGTGGGGGCACCCTAGACACACAAGTTGATCATTGAGATCATTCCTTAGCCGGTGGTGCCCCCCCCACGATATTACACCTCAGTCATATTGTGGCGGTGCTTAGGCGAAGCCTGCGGAGGAGAACATCAAGATCGTCCCCCCGTCGTCTTGTGAAACTCCTCCCAGCGCCTCTGCTGGATCGGAGATCGGGGTGCGTCATCGGCTTCGTGTGTCAAGAACTTCGGAGGTGCGAATACGGTGCTTGGATCGGTTGGGCGGGGGGCGTCGACTACTTCCCTCGTTGCGTCAGCGCTTCCGCTTTGGTCTCAGTGCGTAGACAACACCTCCCTCTCATTGCTATGCATCACCATGATCTTGCGTGTGCGTAGGAAATTTTTAAATTACTCGTTCCCCAATAGTGGTATCGAGCCTAGGTTTTATGGTTTGATGTTATATGGCAGGTAGAACACAAGTGAGTTGTGGGCGATATAAGTCATCTTGCTTACCACATGTCATACTTTGGTTGGGGTTATTATTGGATGAACGGCCCGGACCGACATTACTGGTCTGGCGTCGGAGACTGGTTTTACCGTGCTTTTGGGTGACCTAGGGTGTCGGTTTCTCCAACTTTAGTTGAACAGTGTGGTCGCCGGTCCTTGCGAAGGTTAAAACAACATCAACTTGACAAACTATCGTTGTGGTTTTGATGCGTGGTGAGATTGGTTCTTGCTTAAGCCTAGCAGCCACGTAAAACTTCAACAACAAAGTAGAGGGCGTCTAACTTGTTTTTGCAGGGCATGTTGTGATGTGATATGGCCAAGACATGATGCTATATTTTATTGTATGAGATGATCATGTTTAAGTAACGAAGTTATCGGAATGGCGGAGAGCCATATGGTTGTCGCTTTATTGTATGAAATGCAAGCCCCAAAATTGCTTTACTTTATCACTAAGCGGTAGCGATAGTCGTAGAAAGAAATAGATGGCGTGGCGACAACGATGCTCGATGGAGATCAAGGTGTCGCGCGGTGGCGATGGTGATCATGATGGTGCCGAAGATGGAATCACAAGCACAAGATGATGATGGCCATATCATATCACTTATATTGATTGCATGTGATGTTTATCCTTTATGCATCTTATCTTGCTTTGATTGACGGTAGCATTTTAAGATGATCTCTCACTAAAATTATCAAAAGTGTTCTCCCGGTATGCACCGTTGCCAAAGTTAAATGTGCCGGACACCCGTGATGATCGGGTGTGATAAGCCTCGTCCATCTAAACGGGTGCAAGCCAGGTTTTGCACCGAGAATACTCAGGTTAAACTTGGCGAGCCTAGCATATGCGGATATGGCCTCGGAAACGGAGACCGAAAGGTCGGCGTGAATCATATAGTGATATGATCAACATAAGATGTTCACCATTGAAACTACTCCATCTCATGTGATGATCGGTTATGGTTTAGTTGATTTGGATCACGTGATCACTTAGATGACTAGAGATGTCTTCTAAGTGGGAGTTATTAAAATATGATTAATTGAACTAAAATTTATCATGAACTTAGTACTGATAGTATCTTGCTTGTCTATGTTGATTGTAGATAGATGGCCCGTCTTTGTTGTTGTTGAATTTTAATGCGTTCCGAAAAGCTAAGTTGAAAGATGATGGTAGCAACTCCGGGATTGGGTCCATAACGAGGATTATCCTCATTCTGCCGAGAAAAATTAAATCCTGGAAGCCCGCTTGCCGAACCCGCTTCTTGATTGGCCCAAACGTTAGGCGTCGGCGAAACCAAAGGGTGACTACTCAAAGAATGTCCTGGGTTAGAAATTCAACCTTTTGATTCAAAATTTGGGGAAGTTAATTTCGGAAGAAAGCGGATTGAAGAAAATTCTCCAATAATTCCAACCAAGTAAAAAGCTTCTGAGAACTAAATTGCGGGATTGGTAAACCGATTCCGGGAGCTCTTGGAATGCTAAAGGCTCTAAAATCAAGAAGGAACAAATCAAGGGATGGTTAACGACCACTTTTCAAGAAAAAGGGCAAAAAGGGAAAAGGGAAGGGGAACTTTTCAAGAAAAGGGAAAGGGAAAAAAGGGCTTCAAGAAGAAAAAACCCAAGTTCTGGCCAAGAAAAACAAGTCTTCCTAAGCCTAACAGTCCTTTAGCGGAACTTTGCCCCCCCAAGTATTTGGCGGATAAGAAGGATGGCAAGGTGAACAAAGGTATATGTGATATACATGTTATTGATGTGTACCTTACTAGAGCTCGAAGCCACGGTATTTAATCTTGGTTCTGTTGCTAATATTTGCAACTCGAAGCAGGGGACTAGGATAAGCGAACGGCAAAGGCGAGGTGGCGATGCGGCGTGGGAAGCGGTTCCAAAGTCGATGTGATCCGGGTGGCCGCTACCTCTACATCTACCGGGATTAGTATTAGACCTAAATAATTGTTATTTGGTGCCGGTGTTGAGCATGAACATTATATTTGGATCTTGTTTGATCGAGGCGGTTATTCATTTAAATCAGAATAATGGTTGTTCTATTTATATGAGTAATATCTTTTATGGTCATGCACCCTTGAAGAATGGTCTATTTTGATGAATCTCGATAGTAGTGATACACATATTCATAGTGTTGAAGCCAAAAGATCAAGAGTTGATAATGATAGTGCAACTTATTTGTGGCCTTGCCGTTTGGGTCATATGGTTAAGCGCATGAAGAAACTCCATCTTGATGGACTTTTGGAACCACTTGACTATGAATCACTTGGTACTTGAACTGTGCCTCATGGGAAGTGACCAAAACCCGTTCTCGGTACTATGGAGAGGAAACAGATTTGTTGGAAATCATACATCGGATGTATGTGGTCCGATGAATGTTGAGGCTCGTGGCGGATATCGTTATTTTCTCACCTTCCGGATGACTTAAGCAGATATGGGTATATCTACTTAATGAAGCATAAGTCTGAAACATTTGAAAAGTTCAAAGAATTTTAGAGTGAAGTTGAAAATCATCGTAACAAGAAAATAAAGTTTCTACTATCGATTGGAGGAGAATATTTGAGTTCGAGTTTGGTCTACACTTAAAACAATGTGGAATAGTTTACAACTCCAACCGGAACACCAAAATGGTGTGTCGAAGTGTTGTCGTACTTTACTTGATATGGTGCGAGCTATGATGTCTCTTACAGATTTACCGCTATCGTTTTGGGGTTACGCTTTAAGCGACCACATTCACGTTAAATAGGGCATCGAAATCCGTTGAGGCGACACCTTATGAACTATGGTTTGGCAAGAAACCAAAGTTGTCGTTTCTTAAAGTTTGGGGATGCGATGCTTATGTGAAAAACTTCAACGATAAGCTCGAACCCAAATCGGAAATTGTCTTCATAGGATACCCAAAGGAGCAGTTGGGTACACCTTCTATCCGCAGATCCGAAGGCAAGACATTCGTTGCTAAGAATGGATCCTTTCTAGAAGAAGGAGTTTCTCTCGAAAAAGTGAGTGGGAGGAAAGTAGAACTTGATGAGGTAATTGTACCTACTCCCTTGTTGGAAAGTAATACATCAAGGAACCGGTTTACGTGCGTCAAAACCGACTAGTGAAGAAGTTGATGATGATGATCATAGAACTTTAGATCAAGTTAATCGAACCTCGTGGGTCGAGCGGTAAGATCCGCAGAGTGGTCGGTAATCCTATGGGAAGTCATGCTACTAGATCATGATGAACCTCCGAACTATGAAGAAGCGATGGTGAGCCCAGATTCATAAAATGGCTTGAAGCCATGAAATCGAGATGGGATCCATGTATGGAACAAAGTATGGACTTTTTGACTTGCCGATGGTCGGCAAGCAATTGAGAATAAATGGATCTTCAAGAAGAAGGGTTGGCGGAATGTTAATGTCTACAAAGCTCGACTTGTTGCAAAAGGTTTTGACAAGTTCAAGGGGTTGACTACGATGAGACCTTCTCTAGCAATGCTTAAGTCTTCAATCATGTTAGCAATTGCGCATTTTATGATTATGAAATTTGGCAAATGGATGTAAAAGCTGCATTCTGAATGGATTTACGGAAGAAGAGTTGTATATGATGCAACCAAAAGGTTTTATCGATCCAAAGGGGCTAATAAAGTGTGCAAGCTCCAGCGATCCATTTATGGACTGGTGCAAGCCTCTGGAGTTGGAATAAAAGTTTTGATAGTGTGATCAAAGCATTTGGTTTTACTGGACTTTTGGAAGCTTTTATTTACAAGAAAGTGAGTGGGAGCTCTTTAGCATTTCTAATACTATATGTGGATGACATATTATTGATTGGAAATGATATAAAATTTCTGGATAGCATAAAGGGATACTTGAATAAAAGTTTTTCAATGAAAGACCTCGTGAAGCTGCTTACATATTGGGCATTAAGATCTATAGAGATAGATCAAAGCGCAATTGGACTTTCACAAAGCACATACCTTGACAAAGTTTTGAAGAAGTTCAAAATGGATCAAGCAAAGAAAGGGTTCTTGCCTTTGCAAGGTGTGAAATTGAGTAAGACTCAAAGCCCGACCACTGCGGAAGATAGAGAGAAATGAAAAGTGTTCCCTATGCTTCACCATAGGCTCTATCATGTATGCAATCTTGTACCAGACCTGATGTGTGCCTTGCTATAAGTCTAGCAGGAGGTACCAAAGTAATCCGAGTGGATCAGGACAGCGGTCAAGAACATCTGAAATACGAAAAGGACTAAGGATATGTTTCCGTATATGGAGGTGACAAAGAGCTCATCGTAAATGGTTACGTTGATGCAAGCTTTGACCGATCAGACGATTCTAAATAAAACCGGATCGTGTTTACATTAAGCGGTGGGCTGTCGGTTGGTGCGATTTCAAAGCAAAGCGTCGTGGCGGGATCTACCACTACAAGAAGCTGTTAATTCATGGCAATTTACGGTGACAATTCAAACCGTCATGGGCGGTCTAGTACAACCTACACCCGCCCGCAGCCCACTTGAGCCCCCAAACCATTCATGTATAAAACCGACCTAACCCTAAGCCACTCCTTCCACAATCTCTTCTACCTCCGCGCCCCAGATCTTATCCCTCTTCCTCAATCCTCCTACCCCTCCTCTGCAGCCCCAGTTGGCGGTCTCTCCTTCCTCCATCTCCCCTGCGCCCTCCCTCTTCGAGACTCTCCCGTACATCCTCCGATACCCTCCCATTGGTAACCGTCCCTCCCTCCCCCATCCCACTTGTGGTTCGATCTGGGAGTTCGACCACTAGTGAAAACCACCCATTAGTCCCGGTTCGTAAGGGCCTTTAGTCGGTTGACAGCGGGACTAATGGTCGTCCTAATACCTCAACCCATTAGTCGGTTCAAACACGAACGGGACCAATGTCTCCACGTGGCCTGTTGGGAGCCGGTCGGGGCCTTTGGTCCCGTTGGTGACTCACGGGACCAAAACATCCAGTGCATTCGATGGCTGGGGTTTTGTTTTTACGAAAGGAGGGGGTTGGGGGTTTTGGGGGTTAATTTAGGTGTTTAGTATATTGTGTTAGCTAGCTAATTAATAGAAAGTGTCCTCTCTTATGTCGTGCTTTCGGTATTAGTATATATACATAAGTGATCGAGAGAACCATTGTCTGAAGTTAAGTCATGCATACGAGAGAAGTGATCGATCGACCTCTCCTTCTTGAGAGATTGGTGAACAACAAGTTTCTTGGCTACATACATGTACAATCTATATAAGATCTCTTAATTACAAACCACTAGCATTTGAATTCAAGTTCCACATGGTATTCTCGGCTTTCTTGATGGCGTGTTCAAGAAAGAATCCCTAATTCCTCTTGAATTGCTTTCATGCGATCTGGTGGTAGGAGTTCATCCGCATCTCGTCTAATTAATTTGAAGAAGGGGTTAATTAATACATATATATGAATGAAACTCAACAGAAATGATGGTGTAATAAAATGAAATTGTGAATATTAGCTTACGCACTTCATATTGTCTTCTAGAGTAGCCCGCTTGTTTTTCAAATCGCGTTGTGGATGAACTACGCACGCGGTATCCAAAATCATTCCCTTCCTCCTGCAACAAGCACTTTCAGAAATAGAGGTCGATCAAACTGATAATGAAGCATTATATAAATGGCATTGATGAAAGTATAGCTATATAATCAGCGGAGATCGGCATGGTACTTACGGGTATGTATATGCAGCTCCTTGGATCCGGAGCTTGTGCGGTGAACTGTTTCAAACCCCAAGACAAAGAAAATTATTATTACTTGAGATATCGGAAATGAACAAAAAGTTGCCGATATGGTGCGATAATGATCGATTGAACTTACTTCTGAGCATTTCAGTCATGTCCGCATAGGTCTTTGGGATCTTTCCGTCTAGAGTCTAAGGCGGTTACTAGTCCCGCTCAAGCTTAATCTCTAGAAGAATATAGTGGTACCTGCTCGCAACTCATCAATTACATTAACCTCGCTCGAGTAATAAGGAAAACCGAATATGCACACGCGTAACACTCACGGGCCGTGGTAAGGAAAGAGTATGGTATCTTTGTTTTGATTTTGATCAATGATTGTAGCAAGTTGTCCTCGGCCTCTTTGGGCTTTTCAACCAGAAAAACATCTATGATATTTGTGTTAATGAACCCAATATCATAGATTTCATTTACTCGATGATCTTCAATCTGCATAATATATTGAGGATAATTAATTATAAATACATGCAATGAAAGAGCCGAGCTATATATACAGACTAATGACGAAATAGTACTTAGCGGTAGCAAAAGACCATTAATTTATCGAGGGCCTTTTGATTGAAGAACTCGAAGAAGTCCTCAAATGGAATAGACAAAGGATCATTTGAAGCGAGTCGTGCTCCTCTTTAATTTTCAGATACAAAGTGTTCGTCCCCTCGGACTCTTGCGGTTTTCATGTACCAACTATCGAATCTTGCATCATTGTTGTCAAAGACTTTTCATCTTTGAGGGGCTTCCCGTACTAAATGTCTGAACAAGTCCACCTCCATGAAATCGGGAAGTGCATCGTTAGGAAGGTAATCTTCAAGATTGCCATAACCGCCACCATCCGGATTAGACACATTGGCGGGGGCACGATTCTTGCTTGTTGCCAGTGGGCAATTTTTCCCCTTTGCTCGTTGTTCTTTTGACCTTTTATCATGATTACTTCCGACCGCTTGGCTTGGAGTATATGTTGATGTCGCTCATAGTTGGTTCTCGGCGGAGACTTTGGTGGTTTCCTCGGGGCATCGAGTGCACTTTGCTTTCACCGGATCGACCTTCTCCTTGGTGGATGTATCTTTGCTTTCACCCTTCAAAGTCCTTCACGTTGGAGTGCCGATCGTTTGGTTTCCTCCTCGGTCCTCTTGTCGGTAACTTATCTAGAGGCTTTAGAGGTGGACCGTATCTTGTGCCTCTCTCTTCTTGTGCTGCTAGGCGCGGGCAGCGGGCGGCTCTGGCGTCTGTCTTCTTCGTGCTTGCTTCTGGGCGGAGGAGAAGGACTCTGAGCGTCGGAGGGCAGGCAGCGGTGGGTCTCTTCCTCCCTTGCTGGCGGGCGGAGAAGGAGGAGTGCCCCTGCCGGAGAAAGCGGAGTGCCGCCTGCAAGAAGGAGGCGGTGCATAAGCATGCCCGATCGTCACTCGCCGGAGGAGGCGGTGGAGGAAGTGCCTTGACTCGCGGAGGAGGAGGAGGAGGCGCCGATTCGGAAGGTCGATGAGCTCCTTCCGCCATAGGCATGGAGTCTTCACAGAGAACCCAGCCTAGTCTCCCCTTCACGGTAGGGTGCTCAAGCCGAGGTCCTCAAATCCCTCCGTTATTTCATCAACCATCACCTTAGCAAATCATACGGAATCGGTGGCGGTGATAAGTTGTGCGGGTCCACTAGGATAAACTTGGCCAACCGCCTTGACCTTCAAATTCATGCATCGGCGCCATAATGTGGCAATTTTGAGACTCCGTGATACCATCCACGGGATAGCTGGCAGGCCGTCAAGACATGCTCGGTGAAGCAGCTCGGTGGAAGCAACGCTGCTTCTCGGCTGAGATGGCGGGGTAACCGGGGAAGCTTGGCATGTCGTTTGTTGCGATCTGCTGCTTCTCGTTCTTCTTCTCGATCCTCTAGCCCCATTACCCTTCCAAGCGCTTGCATTTGGTCGCTCGTTTCTTCCTCCTCTCGTGGGTTTTGCAACCACTGCGTCCGGAAAACCAACCTTCCACGGAAGGGCTGGCGTGCCTCGTGTCCGTCCGGTGCTCGGGATTCCCAAGGGCCATTGTGAGCTCGTCCTTCTCCTGTTTGGAAGGAGCGTCCCTCATTCGCTGATCGATATAGTGTCGAAGTTTCTTGGTGGTGTTTGCGTTGCTTTCGTCCGTCCCGACACGCCTGTTCTGAGGTCCAAGGTTCCGCCAGCCCG
This sequence comes from Aegilops speltoides, assembly GCA_021437245.1. NCBI lineage: Eukaryota > Viridiplantae > Streptophyta > Magnoliopsida > Poales > Poaceae > Aegilops > Aegilops speltoides. Next base: position 26,997 of record JAHHZJ010003645.1, read on the forward strand.
AAGAACCAAGTCCGGCCAGCGTGCCGCCATTGTCTCGGTTGATCCCTTTTCAAGCGAGATCATGCTCACCTTGGACCACTTAGGCGGGCTTTGAGGTAGCCCACCCGTGCAATGGTGAAGCTTCTTCTTCAGCATTTTTCTTGTTTGTCTCGACATCTTCTTACTCTTTTCGATGTCTTGTGGGCCACAAATGCGGGCGATGATCTTTGATCTTCTCATATTTCTTGATGAATTCTGGTGTCTCTTTTTCTTGACAAACTGGTTCAGCTCTTTCCTCCACCTCCTCATTAGGCCAGCCATCTTCTTAAGAGCACAAGACTTGATTAATTGCTCTTTAGCGGCTTCTCCGGATCCTCCTCTGGCGGTAGGGTGAAATTTGCCTTCACTCATTCCAAAGATCTTCTTTCGCATATCATTGACATAAGACACCTCAGCGTCTTCATCCTTAGCAGGCTTATACCATTGCTGGATGCTAATGGGATCTGTCCCTAACAAGAACCCTGAACGGAAAATGCCTTCTTTGTCCGGATGGGTTCAATCGGTTCGCCGTCGGGCGCGATTTCTATGATCTCAAACTTTTCATCCGAGCTCAACTTTTCTTTGGGCCTCGTCTCCTTACGAAGTTGTGCTTTCGATCCGGAGGCTAGAAATTATAAGGAAGAAAGGCACTACTTAATATGTGTACATATACCAAAACAATGGATGCATCAATTAACTTGTCGGCATGGGCAACTAATTAATATATATATACCTGGCGGACTCGGTTCGGTGATTCGGCTCAACCGGTCTCCTTTCGTGTACCTCCATTGTGTCACGGAGCCATCATGAACATAGTCCTCCTCTTGTACCGGCATTAATGGGTGAAGCCATCATAATCATAGCCCTCTTCTTCATCCATCGACCAGCGGTGTCGATGAGAAATGGCCTAACATCATCACTTCCATTTGCGATTATTTCCCCAACATAACTTTTTCTTCGTCTCGGGGTGCTCCATAGTTTCGCAAATATTGACAACATGTCAATTATTATTCAAACATGGTACATGGTGGCAAGCGTAGAACTAGCTAGCTAATCACAATAAGGAATCATGTTAGTGGCCTCGGCTGCTTCTCGGGTTTGGGGTGCCTCGACACAAAGCTTCAAGGGTTTGGGTGGCCTCGGAGCTCTTTAACTTGATAAATTTGGGTGGCCTCGAAGAGTTAATTTGTCGGGTAGGAGGCCGGCGGGAGAATGCGTGGAGAACTGCTCGTTTTCTCCTAGGGTTTGGGTGTCCTCGAGTTTTGGTTGCGAGAGGGCGAGGGTCTTGTTGTATCTAGGGGTTATATCGCACAGCGATACATATACATGGAAAATAATTTTATCGGGAAGGGGTATGGTACCACCCCGTGTTGAAGTTTCTTCTTTCTCCTTTCCTTTCTTTCTTCTTCTCCTCTTCTTTTCTTCTTCTCCCTAAAAGAAAATAATTAAGAAAATAAATTTCTCCTTTCTCCTCTATTCCTTTCTTCTTCCTCTTCTTTTCTTCTTTTCCTCTTCTTATTTATTTCTCCTCTTCTTCCTCTCTCTTTTCTCCTTTCTTCCTCTTCTTATTTTCCTTTTCCCTCTCATTCTTTTAGTATTGCTTGTTTTAAAAAAATGTTCAAATAGAAAATTTGAAAAAAACAAAGGTTTTGCCTAATGCATTGTTCATATGAATATACAAACATTTGCATATTCTACAATAATTAATATCAACAAAAAATCTATGAACAGAAAAAAATTGAACTTTTCTAAAAATCTATCTTTTGCATATATGAAAACATTAATACACATATGAACAATAAATACATATATCAACAAAAACATAATCTGAGCAATTTTAAACATTACATACACAAACATACATGACATATACATTATATATATATATATATATATATATATATATATATATATATATATATAAACAAAAAACTAAACTAATAAAAATGAAAAAAAACAGACCGCATATATATATATATAGCCACATATACATACACATATTTATATATACATTGAACAAAAAATAAAACTAATAAAAATGAAAAGAAAAAATAGAGCGTGTGGCAGCTCCACAAGTGGCCAAGGACGGCATGGCAGCCTTGGCATGGTGGCGACGGCCTTGGAGCTCGGGAGGCAACTGCAAGCGCGAGCGCAGCGGCAGCGGCAGCGAAAGCGGTGGAGCGTCGATCGTTCAGCGTCGTCGAAGCGGTGGTGGCGATGAAGCGCAAAGCTGAAGTGCTACTTATATACAAGGAGCATTGGTCGGTTGGTGCCACCCTTTAGTCGGTTGGAGCCACCAACGGGACCAAAACCTCTTTCGGCACCCAAAGGCGGGAAGGCTGCGCTTTGGTCGGTTGGTGGCACCAAGGGAATCTCCTAGTCGGTTGATGCCCCAGGGGACCAAAAACCTAGCCGGCCGGGGCCAAAGTTTATCCCCTTCGCTAGTTGAGAGGGGCCGATGGTTTATAAGCCCCTTGCTGCTCCCTCTTGAACTCCTTCCTCTGAGCTTATGGGCCTACTCTTGCTTTGCCGATTGGTTAGGGCCGCGGGCTAAATCAGGCCAAATTAGGGATTCAAGTCGTATTGGGGCGTGGGGGCCCGTAGGTGGCACTTTTTTCTTGCTTTATTTATTTTATTTTGTTCTACCTCAACAAAATACTTATTGTTGTTTTTTTGTTTGTTTCTGCATTATTTATTTTCATTTGTTTTTGCTTTATTTTTTAATTCTTTTTGCTTCTAGTTTTAGGAAAATTATAAACTTTCTTTAGTGCCATTACTTTTCAAATTTGAAAACACTTTTTTTTCTTTCTTGCTTTATTTATTTTATTTTGTTTCTACTTACAACAAAATACTTATTTTGTTTTTGTTTTGTTTTCGCATTATTTATTTTCTTTTGTTTTTGCTTTTATTTTTCATTCTTTTTGCTTCTAGTTTTAGGAAAATTATAAACTTTCTGTTAGTGCCATTACTTTTCAAATTTGAAAACACTTTTTTGTTTTCTTTCTTGCTTTATTTATTTTATTTTGTTTCTACTTACAACAAAATACTTATTGTTTTTTGTTTTGTTTTCGCATTATTTATTTTCTTTTGTTTTTGCTATATTTTTAATTCTTTTTGCTTTTAGTTTTAGGAAAATTATAAACTTTCATTAGTGCCATTACTTTTCAATTTGAAAACACTTTTTTTTTTCTTTCTTGCTTTTTATTTATTTTTTTCTACTTACAAAATACTTATTGTTGTTTTTTGTTTTGTTTTCTGCATTATTTATTTTCTTTTGTTTTTTGCTTTATTTTTAATTCTTTTTGCTTCTAGTTTTAGGAAAATTATAAACTTTCTGTTAGTGCCATTACTTTTCAAATTTGAAAACACTTTTTTTGTTTTCTTTCTTGCTTTATTTATTTTATTTTGTTTCTACTTACAACAAAATACTTATTTTGCTATTTTTAATTATTACGAGGGCGAACCATAAGACATTAAAGCATTTCAAATGAACTCGAAAAAGTTGAAAGTTGGCATGGTATCATAAATTGACCCACACTAGCATGTGCATGTACAAACGAACAATGGTATCATACTAAATGGGATTACAAAGTTGGTGGTATCATCATAATAGTTCTTGAGAAAGTCTTCACTTTTCTTCGCTTGTGTCATTGCTTATTCGCCGTAACCATGGATAATCTTCATCGTTTATCGGAATTTGGGTCACCTTGACTTTAAGGGGAATTTCATGAAACTTTTCATAATCTTGGACATGCATCTTGTCCTCCACTCCCAGATGTCCCTTTTCTGAAAAGAACTATGTGGCGCTTTGGCTCATCGTATGATGTATTTGCTTCCTTATCTTTTCTCTTTCGGTCTCTTGGACATGTCCTTCACATAGATAACCTGTGCCACATCATTGGCTAGGGACGAGCGTTCGTGGTGTACCCAAGATTTTTGATTCCTTTTGTCATTCCGTCTTGTGGGTCTACGTACCCGCCTCGACATATTGACCCATTTGCATTAACAAAGGGACCTTAAAATCATGTCCTGTCAAGTTCCCATATGTCCACTATGTAACCATAATATGTGTCCTTTCCTCTCGGTTGTTGCATCAAGGGACACGCTGTTTTGGTTAGTGCTCTTTTGATCTTGGTCGATCGTTAAAATGTATTCCCATTTATCTGTATCCTTTCCAAATCAATACAGTCAAAGATGGTCCCTGGATAACAAGTACACTCTCACAAACAGTCTTTGTCACCTCGTCGTGCTTCCAACCAAGCTGCTGAAAGTCTGATGTGTTCACATGTAATCCGATCGTCGCCTTGCTCAAGGTGTTTGAAGCGCTGTTCTTGTGTTCATCGACATCTGGGGTCACCAAGGTAGAGTTACGTAGAAGCTGTAGTGGGCTTGAGACCAAGAATATCCGTCCTGCATTATTGAGTCCTTTCCAAGCGTGCCTTTTCGGTCAGTCTCCCCTCATACCGCGATTTAGGAAGACCTATATTCTTAAGGCGAGAATGAAGTCAACACAAAACCCGATGACATCCTCGTTTGATGGCCCATGGAGATGCTTCCTACGGCCTAAGCGATTCTGGACATATTTCTTTAGGACTCCATGAACCTCTCAAAGGGGTACATATTGTGTAGAAATCTGGGGCCAGAATGACAATCTCGTCAACTAGATGAACTAGAGCGTGCGTCATGATATTGAAAAGGATGGTGGGAACACCAGCTCGGCCCGACAAGACATTGCACCACATCACTCCTTAGCCTTCATATGGTTTACGGATCGATCACCTTACGAGATATTGCATTGAGGAATGCACATAGCTTCACAATGGCTAATCGGGCGTTTTCGGTGAGGCCCCTCAATGCAGCGAGCGATTGCGTCATAATCACGTGGCGATCATGAGACTTTAGGTTACGAAACTTTTCTCGCCATATTTATTATTCCTTTTATATTGACGAAAGCCGTCGGGACCTTCATACTAAGCAGGCATTCAAAGAAGATTTCCTTCTCTTCTTTGGTAAAAGCATATGGCAGGACCTTCATCTGCTTTGGAGGCATGCCGTCTTTTTTGCAAGCGTTGCAGGTCCTCGTGCCTCATTGTATCTTTTGTCTTCCCATTGCAAAGCCTAGCAGGTTCCGCAAAGGTTCTTCGTCACGTGCATCACGTCGATCGAAGCGGACTGTGAATCTTTCTAGTAGGAGGTCCCAAAATTTAGATTTCTTCTTCCACATGGGTGCGTGTCCCTCGGCGTCACTCGGACAGCTAGTCCGCGGGACCCTTTCCAAAGATTCGTGTAAATCATTGACCATAGCAAATGCGTGATCACCGATCGCATGGCGGGCTGCTTCGTGATCTGCCTCTCCTTTGAAATGCTTGCCTTTCTTTCGACATTGATGGTTGGTGGAAGAAATCGGCGATAGCGGTACACATTCTTCTGCAGCTTGCGGTATATACTATCGGTGTCAAGTAAGCGTGCGTGCATCGTGATATCCCTTGTTTATCGTCACGAAAGGTTCTTGAGCGGACCAATCGTTGATGGTCACGAACAACACGCCTTTAGGTTAAATTCCTCTGTTTGTGCTCATCCCGTCGTACCGTTTCCATTCCACAGCTGTAAAGTCCTTCAACTAATGGCCTTAGGTACACATCAATGTCATTGCCGGGTTGCTTAGGGCCTTGGATGAGAAGCGGCATCATAATGAACTTCCACTTCATGCACATCCAGGAGGAAGGTGAAGGAAATATGCCCTAGAGCAATAATAAAGTTATTATTTATTTCCTTATTTCATGATAGATGTTTATCATTCATGCTAGAATTGTATTACGGAAACATGATACATGTGTGAATGCATAGACAAAACAATATGTCACTAGTATGCCTCTACTAGACTAGCTTGTTAATCAAAGATGGTTATGTTTCGACCATGAACAAGAGTTGTTATTTGATTAACGAGGTCACATCATTAGTAGAATGATCTGATTGACATGACCCGTTCCTTGGCTTAGCACCGATCGTTTAGTATGTTGCTCTGCTTTTATCCATGACATATACATGTTCACGTAACTATGAGATTATGCAACTCCGTTTACGGAGGAACACTTTGGAATCTACCAAGCGTCTGGCGTAGGGTGATTATAAAGGAGTACTGAGTGTCTCCAAAGGTAGATGTTGGGTTAGCGTATTTGAGATTAGGTTTTGTCACTCCGATTCGGGGAGGTATCTCGGGCCCTCTCGGTAATGCACATCATAAGCCTTGCAAGCACTACAACTAATGAGTTAGTTGTGAGATGATGTATGGAGCGAGTAAAGAGACTTGCGGTAATGTGATTGAACTAGGTATTGGATACCGACGATCGAATCTCGGGCAAGTAACATACCGATGACAAAGGAACAACATATGTTGTTATGCGGTCGACCGATAAAGATCTTCGTAGAATATGTAGGAACCAATATGGGCATCCAGGTCCGCTATTGGTTATTGACGTGAATAGTTCTAGGTCATGTCTACATTGTTCTCGAACCGTAGAGTCCATAGCTAAGGTTTGATGGCGGTTATTATGAGTTTATGTATTTTGATGTACGAAGAAGTTGGTCCGGATGTGATCACGGACATGACGAGTCTCGAAATGGTCGAGACATAAAGATTGATATATTGGAAGCCTATGTTTGGAGTTGGAATGGTTCGGGGCAATTCTGGGATCGGGAGGTTACGGAACCCCGGGAGGTAAATGGGCCATAGTGGGCCTTAGTGGAAGGAGAAGGGCCAGCCCTAGGTGGCGCGCACCTCCCCTTCCTAGTCCTACTAGGACTAGGAAGGGCCCGACCTCTCTCTTCCCCCTCAGGAATCCTAGTCCAACTAGGATTGGAGAATCCTACTCGGAGGAGTAGGACTCCTAGCGCGCCTCCCTTGGCAGCAACCCCTCCCCTTGCTCCTTTATATCGGGCAGGGGCACCCTAGAACACACAAGTTTGATCTTTGGATCGTTCCTTAGCCGTGTGCGGTGCCCCCTCCACCATATTCCACCTCGGTTATACCATCATAAAGCTTAGCGAAGCCTGCTGATGAAACATCAAGATCGTCCCCAGCTGTCGTCTTGTGAAACTCTCCCGACACTCGGCTGGATCGGTCTGAGGGGCGTCATCAGGCTGTCGTGTGTCAAGAACTCGGGCGTCGAATGCTTGGCGCGGGATCGGTCGGATCGCGAGGAAACGTCGACTACTTCCTCTACGTTGTGATCGCTTCGCTTGGGTCTACAAGGGTATGTAGACAACACTCTCCCCTCTCGTTGCTATTCATCACCATGATCTTGCATGTGCGTAGGAAATTTTTGAAATTACTCGTTCCCCAGATGGCATCGAGCCTAGGTTTTTATGGTTTGATGTTTTGCACGAGTAGAACACAAGTGAGTTGTGGGCGATACAAGTCATACTACCTAACATGTCATACTTTGGTTCAGCGGTATTGTGAGATGGCGGCCGGACCGACATTCGCGTGCGCTTCTGCGAGACTGGTTTCACCGCTCGAGCACTCGTTGCTTAAAGGTGACTGGTGGGTGCTGTCTCTCTCACTTTAGTTGAACCAGGTGGCCGCCGGTCCTTGAGAAGGTTAAGCAGTC
>JAHHZJ010003646.1:0-32882 GCA_021437245.1 Aegilops speltoides
ATTGGCGCAAGAAGGCGCTTGCGGAAAAGCTTTCGGCAAGGGTTCTTTACAAGAAAGCACTCAAGATGCAACTGCACTAGTAACCAAGTGTGAGCGTGCGATTCCATGCAAGCAGATTCATCGGCCGACTCAAGCTCTCAAACAATCCCTTTATCTGGCCCTTCTCGATGCAGGGGCTCGATATCCTCGGCCTTCCCGTCTTGTCGGGGCTTTGAGTACTTATGCGTAGCAATCGACAAGTTCACAAAGTGGCGAAGTGGAGCCGATGAGAAGGTGACAACCGATCGGTGATCAAGTTCTTGGTCGATTGTGTGCGTTTGGGATCCCTAACGGATTATCACCGACAACGGTACACAATTCACTAATCGCACCTTCATGCGGTCGTCCAAGACCTTGGCGCCAAGGTCTATTTAACTTACATTGCTCACCCAAGGAGCAGCGGTCAGCGAAGAAGGCCAATGCTTTGAAGTGCTGCGCGGGCTCAAGACAAGAACTTTCGGCAGGCTGCGCAGTGCGGAAAAATTGGATAGAGGAGCTGCGGCGGCTCTTTGGTCAATCGAGCGACACCGTCGAGCCACGGACGGACACCTTTGCTCTAGTCTATGGGCGAGCGGTTCTCCCCACGAAACTTCGTATCACGGATCTCCTTGAGTGCTCGCTTATGATGAGCTTGAGCAAAAGCAATTGCGGCAAGATGGCGCATTGCTCCTTGAGGAAGGGCGTCTCGAGGCTGCCGTGAGCTGCTCGATACCGGCAAGCCTTGCGCGCTACCATAACCGCAAAGGTCAAAGCGGGAGTCTCGAGGAAAGGCGACCTTGTTCTTGGCGTGTTGAGTCCGCCAAAATTCCAACAAGTTGGCCCAAGTGGGAAGGCCCTTATCGGGTGAGACAAGTCACGAGGCCGGCGTTTGTCGCCTCGAGACGAAGAAAACTTACCGATGAGCAATTCCTGGAACATAGAGCATCTTCGCCAAGTTTACCCATAAAAGCGCGGTTGCCGTGATCCGCTCCGGCAACCACCTTTTATAAAAGCTTTGCTGCCGTTGCATATAACCCTTTGTACAAAGCCGGGCTTGAGACCCCATGCAGCAATAAAGCCTCTGTGTTTTCGTTGGTTGCCTTTTCCATGCTTTTCTTTGCTATTTGCATGAGTTATTTGGCATCTTTAAATGCGACACACATATCCGGCAAGCAATATGCGTAAAAGGCCATTGCTTGTTTCCTTCCTCTTCTTCCTTGTCTCTTAAGCAGAAGAAAGCGTTCCTCGCGCACAAGTTTGCGGGGAAGGAAATGGAGGATGAACCAAGTGCCGTTCAAGAAAGAAAGCTTGCGGAGAAGCGCGAGATCCGCAACTAAGTTATCGAGAATTTGAGCAGCTCAAAATTTTAAATTTTAAGTTCGTTCCTTGAAACGACCACACTTTGTATGGAAAACTTGTGCTCGGAGGAACTTACCCGTGGATAGCGCACCCTTATCTTGTTTGAGCACACTCAGCGAGTTAAAGTGAGCTGCGACAAGCAGCGCCCTTGTTTAGATTTTGAGTCTGCTCGGCAAGCTAAGTGCGTTGTGACTAGCAGCGGCAAGGTTGCTTGCGGTAAGGCCTTGGCCACGAGCTGCGCCGAGTTCAGCACTCAGCGCTTCATGGCGAGGGCCTGCGGCAAATCTCCTAGAAGCGCAAGGTTGAAGCATACAAAGTTGAGGATCAAAACAAGGGGATAACACTGCATCCATTGATCGAAATAAAGATAGTATCGGCAAGAAATAACATCACGATGGCTAATGAGTTCATAACACCTATGCAGCAACTAAAGAGATAAAGATAAAGGAGGCCTAGTCTGCGGTCGCCCTCCATCCTGGAGATCTTGTTCACTTTGGCGATGATGTGGCGACCTGCTCCTTGAGCCTCCATGTTTGCGTCGGCGGCAAGCTGCGAAGCGTTGGCGAGGTTTATGCGGGATTGCGGTATCGATCTTCGTCGACTGCGCTCGGGGTTCCGCGCATAGCGGCCCGAGTCTCCTCGGCAAGTTCTTGCGAGGATCTTCTTCGCAGATTTGCAAGGGGGCGCGATCCCCGAAGAAGAGGCTGAGCTTGGCGGCGTGGCGAGATTTGGGTCGGGGAGTAGATGAGGTGCTCCGGCTTGAGCCGCCCAACTCTGGTCAATGGCGGACCTTGAAGATACAAGTCCTCGGTCCATATCTCGGCAATCTGGCGGAAGTCCTCGGCTGCTTTGTTGGCGCTGATCACCAGGTTCGCTCCTCGCGGAGTTCCTCCTTCAACTTGGTTTGCGGTCCGAGCAGCGTCAGCGAATCCTTCAGCCGAGACTTGTAGCTCAAGACCCTCGATGGAGTCCTTGGCGGCCTTCAATTCGTCGCCCTTCTTAGAAAACACTCACAGAGTCTGAGTTGGTGTGGGCATCCTTCTCGCTCCGTGATGGCCTTGGCGACCTTCTCCTCGCTGCGCCTTGGCAACTCCTCCAGCTACGCGACCTTGGCGGCAAGCTCCTCCTTGGCGGTTCCAGCGGCAGCATGGCGTCTTCGCCTCCTTCGGTTCCCGCCAAGGGCCTGTTCCCGGCGGCAAGGTCTTCCTCGTGAGCGTCGAGGTTGACCTTCCGCTGGATAAGTTCTCCTTCTCGCGGGACAGCTCCACCCAGCCGAGCCGTTGCTGCTCTTGACCTCGGCTTTCTCCAGCAACCACTCTTCATACTCTCCGTGAGTCGCTCGCGCTTCTCCGCTACCTCGCGGAGAAACAGCCTGATTAGCGGCGCTGAGCTCCGCCCAGCGCTTCTCCATCTCCTCGGCGGCCTTGGCGGCAAGGGCCTCCGGGGCGAGCCGCTGTCTGGCCGGTAAAGGGCAGGAGTTGGTGGCGGCTTCTCCTCATCGGGCCCGTCGCTCCCTTGAACCCCTCGGCGACCTTCAAGCCCCGGGCGAGATCTCCCCATCGAAGGCCTCGCCCTCCGGGGCTCATGACGAAGAACCCCGGCATCTGGATGAAGGCGCCGTTGGGGCTTCAGTAATCGCCGGACCGCTCCTCTCCGGCGGAGGGTCGGTGACGGCGTGGCACTCGGCAGCTCCCGCCGCCTCCGGGCGGCGGTGCGGTCGCCATCCCCTCTCCGGCGCTGCGTGCGCGGCAGGCGGTCCACAGCACATGTGGCCCGGCGGCTCCGCCGTGTCCTCGATAGCCAGGCGTCGCCGCCGCCACCCTGCGTCCTCCCCCTCCTCAATGGCGACCTCCGTCTCCATCGCTCGGGGAGGAGGGTCTAGAAAAAAAGAAAAAAGCAAAAAAGTTCAAGCAAATATCCAAAAGACAACGCCAAGGAGACAAAGTTGCAGAACCTACCTTGGCGGGCGTCGTCGGCCAGCGGGCTCTCTTGCGGGAACCCTCCTTGGCGGAGTGGCGCCCTCGCCAGAGCTGCTCGTTCTTGGCGGGGTACTAGCGCCCTTGGCGGATACCGCCCTTAGCGGACACTCTCCTTGCGGGGAGTTCGACCTTGGCGAGGATGGCTGGACTGTCGGCTCCTCGAGGCGACCTCCGGATGCTCTGCCGCTGCGGCTCCATCTCTGCACAAGTCAAGACAAACACGTCAAGATATTAGCACAAGACCAAAACCTTCAAACCGCCGGCGGCGAAAGTGCAGAACCAGGACTTCTGGCTGGGGGGCTGCGCTGAAACTGCTCCTTGGGACAGCGCTCGGGTCCGGCAAGCTTGGATCCGGCACGTCCCGGTCGCCTCGGCGAGGGCAGAGTCGTCGCGACCTCGACCACAGGCACCTTGGCTTTCTCCGCCACCCGCTCGGTCAGGTCCTGAAATCAACACAAAGAACAAGATTAGCCTCAACAACAATCAAAGCGAAATTTAAGAAGATGAAGATCTCGGTACTTACCCTGTTCCTCCTCGTCGTCTTCGCTCAAAGCGGAGAAATCATACTCCACAGGTCGGCGTCGGTAGCGAGGCGAGGCGAAAGGCCCTCTCGGGCGCTTGGCGGGCCTCGGGGCTGGGGCTCGAGACCCAGCCTGTGGCGGCGGGACCAGCGAAGGCGAGCCGCCGCTCCGCTCCGAAAGACCCATCCGCTCAGCGCCGACCTGCGGCGCCTTTCTTTGTAACCTCTTGTGGTCGCTTCCGCCGTGGCTGGTGCGCTGTCGCCCTTGGCGGCAACTCCCAGGAAGCTTGCGCTGCCGGCGGCAGTAGTTGCGGGGCCTGCGTACTCGCTTCGTCGCCCGCCTTGCGGAAGCACTTCAGCGGAAACGCAGGGCTCGCCAGGCGGGAAGGTCTCCGGCAGCGAGGAGAAGGTCGTCGGCGTAAAGGTCCGTGGACCCGCGGCATCCTCGGCGGCGCGGCATCCTCCTCCTCCTCCTCGCCCGGCTGGCTCGCCGGAACCAGCGCCTGCGCTGCGACCCCTTTCCTCTAGCGTCTCCGCTCCCTCCGGCGCCTCCGCTCCTGCGGCGCCTCTGCTCCCTCGGCAGCGCCACCTCTTACCGCGACCTCGGCCCACGATTCCGGGGATCCGGAGTGCCTCGAAGAGGAACCCGGCAAGCGTCGGGAGGAAGTTGCAGCAATCTGCAGATCTCCGCCGCCTCTGTTTGGCGGACTCCTCCGCAGCCTCTGCCTCCTCGGGCGTCTGACGAGCGCTCCTGCGCTGCTGCTGCTGCGGCCTCTTGGCCGAAGCTATGTCAAGCTCTGGTCCGTGGTGTCCCGTGTCAGCCCGGGTCTCGTCCTTGTTCTTCGCCACCTCCTCAAGGTTGCCGAAGAAGTTGAGAAGCGTCTATTGGCTCGGGCGGAATCCATGTCGCTCAGCGCCGTGCGAGTCGCCTGCGGGCATCATGGCGAGGCGATCGAGCTGTCTTTGTTGCTTGAAGGAGCACCACTCCCGGGAAGGTCTGAACCACTCTGGATGGGCGAGTCATATTTGAAGAGTTCCGGACCATCCCCTCAGCTCCAGCGTCGTGAAGTTGAAATTCAGCCGGGCGCAGCCTCATTATATCCCTGCGCGCCATACTCCCGGGCCGGCCTTTTCTGTCTTGGAGAGGGCAATCGGCGGCGGAGGAAATCTGCGCCTACCTCTGCTGCGGTCAGATTTGCTGCTTTCGAAGGCGAAGAATCCGGACGAGGCAGCGTCGAGCTGATGTCGTCCGAATCCAGCTCGCTCCGGTCTACGCCGCGCCGCGATGGGCGTTGTGCGCGGGCAGTGAAGGCTGCGGTTCGTCTTCAGCGATCAACACCGGTCTGCCGCCATTCTTCCCACTTGCGCGGAGCTCCCGGCCGTCTGACTCCTTCAAGTTCAGACGAAAAACCAAGAAATCCCTCCGGAGAGGGCGCGGGCTCTGCTCTAGGGGTAAAAAGTGCACGAACAGCGCTACGTTTGGGTATATCCTATGAAGTTTTCGCACATGTGCGAAAACGCCGATATGAGGGCGGCGTTGGGGTGAAGTCAGAAGGTGGAAGCCGTGGGTGTGCATGATGTCGCGAAGAAATTGGAAAAAGGGGACAAAGACGCGGTGGAAGAAGGCTGCGAAGAAATAGTACCCGCCGGGATAGTTGTCCATGGTAGCGGCGGATGAGCTCTGGTCGAGGATCGCCGTGGTCTTCTTGGCCCGAACGGTAATATTGCTCGAGTTCCCTTACGCCGAGCATGGCGGAAAGGCGGCGTTCTGCTTCCGCATCGAGGCGAGCCGCCGCGCTGCTCGGACTTCTCCCTCTTGGTCTTCTCCGCCTTCCCTTTCCCTTCCGGTCTTGGGGCCATGGAGGGCGGCGAGGAAGGAGGGCGAAAAGAAGTCGTGGCCATGACGCAAGGCAGCGGAGGAGATGCGGGCGGGCGCAAAGGGATCTGGAGGAGGAAGAAGATGCAATGAAAGCGAAGGAGGAACGCGCTGCTTCCTCTCTGTTTTATGGGGAAGTGGGGCGTTCCGCTCTTCTCGATGAAAAGCGTGGGCACGTCCCATCCCGCGATGCATAATCGGCGTCTTTGTTGCGGGGAGGCGGCGGCGAAGTGGATTCGGCAAGCCGTGGGCCTCGTGTGCCCGTGCCTTTTTTGGGCCTGGCCCATGGCGCTTCGGCACCGTGTGTGGCCCGAGCCGGGGCTCTGTCGGTGTACTAAGGTAGGGGTACCTCGGTACCCCAACTTGTGCCAGGCGATCGCTGACTCCAGCGGCTGGATCTACCACATGCTTGCGGAGACCATTCCTGCTCAATATCAAGCCATTCAAGAACAAAGTGTACAAGGCGAAGATCAAGACCCGGCAAGAGGGCTTGCCGGGAAGGCCGTTCCGGCTCAAGACTACCTCACTCACGCAAGGCCTGGCGAGAGGAGTTCGCCGGGGAGACTAGAAGGTTACATCATAAAGACCGCCTCGGCGCTCACGGCGTCGGCGAGGTCCCGAGGCGACAAGTTACAAAGCCCGACAAGCTTCCGGGTCGGCAAGATCAAGACCCGGCAAGGTACTTGCCGGAGGAAACTGCGCTGCGTGCCGCCTCGGCTCATCGCCGCAGCGTCGCCTTGAGCCCTCTCCGAGGCAGCGTGGCGGATGGCTGTGCAACTGAGGTGCGGTGGCACTCCGGTGGTGGATCCATCGCCATGGCGAGGCGGAGGCGCTTGCAGGCGGGAGCTTTTGGGGTCGACGGCGGCGGGCATTAAATGCCTTTGTCCCCCCTTGTCAAAGTAGGTAGAAGCCCTTTGTTCAAGCACTGTGGCTGCTTTGTTCCGCCTTGTTCCAACTACCACCTCTTTTACGTTTTACCCCTTTCTCCTCGTTGACACCTGTTGGTGACCCCTTGGCACTATAAAGGAGGCCCATGCACAACATACAAGGGTTCGACTCATTTGCAACTCTCGCTCGGGTAGCCATTCTTTGTAGCTCTCCAAGCTCCAGGCCCAATACAAACACAAAGCAGCGGTGGGGTTTTCGCGTCCGCCAGCGGCCGAAGCTGGGTAAAATCCTCCGCGTGCATCGCCTCGATCTGCTCTCTGTGCTCCCTCCGCCCTCGTGCCGCTTTCGAGCGAAGGGCCCGGCCCCATAGGTGCTTTCGGCGGGCGGGCCAGACCTCCGTCCCGTCCGACGACGCCTGGCGTCTTTGAAGATGCGAGGCCGATAAGTGTCATCTCATCCTGGCGACAAGAAGGATGCTCTTATCTGCGCCGACAAGATCTACCGGGAAGCAGCAGCATAGCGGATCATAAGTCACTTGCCGTTGAAGCTCGGGGAAGAAGAAGACCAAGTCCGGCAAGAGCTCGATGCCCACTCGCAGCGCACCTCTTGGTGCTGCGCTACCGTCGAGGATGCACCACCGAGCTCCACCGGCAAGTGTAAGAAGGCAATGGCAGCTCCGCCAGAGACCTAGAAGGTGTCCACCAAGGAGGACGGCACTGGTGGTACCTTCACCATCAGTGCCTCTCTTGACCCTAAATAGGAAAGCGCGCTCGTTGCTTTCCTGTGGGCGAATGTCGACGTGTTTGTGTGGCAACCGTCTGACATCCCCGGTGTTCCCAGGAAAGTAATCGAGCACCACCTTGTCGTCTTTCCTCATGCGTGGCCCGTCAAGCAGAAGATCAGGAAACAAGCAGTGGAGCGCCAAGAATTCATCGCAAAAGAAATCAAGAAGTTGGAAGCAGCAGGCCTTGTCGAAGTGCTCCATCCAGCGTGGTTAGCCAATCCTATAGTCGTGCGCCAAGGCAAGCGGAAATGGAGGCTTTGTATCGACTTTATCGATGTTAAAAAGCTTGTCCCAAAGACCCATTTCCTTGCGGCGCATTGACAGATTGTTGACTCCACGGTGGATGTGACTTGCTTCGTTTCTTGGCGCATATTCGAGGATACCATCGGATCTTCATGGCGAAGAGGGCGAGGAGAAGACGCATTCATCACTCCATGTGGCACATCTTTGTTTCATACGGATGCCTTTCGGTTTAAAGAATCTGGTTCAACATTTGCAAGGGTAGTCCATGGCGGCTTTTGAGCCACGGATGCACAGAAATGTGGAAGCCTACATGGATGACATAGTGGTCGAAACAAGGACAAGGTAACCACTGATTCAGGATTTAGGCGAAACCTTTGCAAATCTGCGCAAGATCAACCTCAAGCTTAACCCGAGAAGTGTGTGTTTGGAGTCCCCTCGGCAAGCTTCTCGGGTTCTTTCATCGACAAGGAATTGAGGCCAATCCCGACAAGATCAAGGCCATTGAGCAGATTGAAGCACCAAAGCACGTCAAGGATGTATGAAGACTTGCCGGTTGGGTGGCTGCTCTCGGCGGAGTTTATCTCTAGAGTCTGTGGCGTGCCTGCCATTTTCAAAATATTGAAAAAGCGGGTCGAATGAAAATGGACTCGGAGCGGAGGCTGCTGCTTGCGAGACTTAAAGAGATACTGTCCTCCACTCCAACACTTGTCGCACCTAAGCCACAAGAAAAGTTGCTGCTGTATATAGCGGAAACCAATCAAGTGGTTAGTGCTGCGTTAGTAGCAGAGAGGGAGGCGGATGATGAGCCGGCAACCCGGCGAGATGGATCTGCCTGAGGCGTGAAGAGATCTGAAGAGAATGGTGCAGCCCCAGTTTACTTTATCATTTCCCTTCTGCGGGGGCTAGGTCAAGGTATTACGTAATGCGAGAAATTGCTTTTCGGCCTTCTCATGGCCTCGAAAGCTGCGCCATTACTTCAACTTTCTCACTTCATCAGCGCAAGCTTCTAACTACGTGGAACCGATGGCTGTCAAAGTCGCGCGCGCTTAAGTTACAATGGAACCAGGATCTTTGTGCTCAAAGCCCGACTCAACCGTCGTAACACCATCAAGCTGGACAGAGCAAGAAGAGGAAGTTGATTTACGGTGACTATTTTCGGCGAGCTCCCGAAGCCACCGCCAAGAAGGTCCCCAAGATCAGCGAAAGGTCTTGAGGAAGCGGTCTGCTCCGGCAAGCCCTAGGGTTTGTTCCGTTGAAGCGGGCGCTCCCGACAAGTTTTGCTCGGCAAGCTTGCGGAGAACATCAAGCTCCGGCTGAGCCGCGAGTTCTCGCCGTGAAGCGGATGTTCCAGCAGCATATGTGCCTTTAGTCCTTGTTGTCGAGCCGCAAGCTCCGGCATGAGCACAGCAGATTGTCCGTTTCCTTGAGACGGAGAACTTCGAAGAGCAAGAAGAAGCGGAAAGAGTAGCCCGGCAGTCAAGTATGTACCGGTTTGTTGACAACACTTTGTCTGAGAAGAAGACTCAACGGTGTGAAATTGAAGTGTATTCACCGGGAAGACGGACAAAAGCTGTTGGCAGAGATACATGGAGGCATATGTGGTCACCACATGGGCGCAAGAGCACTTGCCGGCAAAGCATTCCGGCAAGGTTTCTTTTGGCCGATAGCCCTCCAGGATGCAACTGCACAAGTAACCAAGTGTGAAGCGTGCCAGTTCCATTCCAAGCAAATACTACAGCCAGCTCAAGCTCTCCAGACGATCCCTTTATCCTGGTCATTTTCGGTCTAGGGGATCGACATCCTCGGCCCCTTTCCCCGAGCCGTAGGGGGCTTTGAGTACTTGAACGTTGCAATCGACAAGTTCACAAAGTGGCGGAAGTGGAAGCGATGAGGAAGGTGGCAGCCACGGTCGGTGATCAAGTTCTTGGTCGATTTTTTCCGCCGGGATCCCTACAGGATCATCACCGACAACGACACGCAATTCACGAGCCGCACCTTCATCGATCGTCCAAGATCTTGGTGCCAAGGTGCGCCGGTTTTGTTGCTCATCCGAGAAGCAGCGGTCAAGCGGAGAGGGCAAATGCTGATGTGCTCTTGGCGGGCTCAAGACCAGGACTTTCGACGAGGCTGCACAAGTGCGGAAAGAACTGGATTGAGGAGCTACGGTGGTTCTTTGGTCGATCGGGGCGATGCCGTCGAGCCAGCGGCCAGCACCTTCGCTCTAGTCTATGGGCGGTAGTTCTCCCCACGGAACTTCGTATCGCGTCACCTCGAGTGCTCGCTTATGATGAGCTTGAGCAAGAGCAGCTACGACAAGATGGCCGCTGCTCCTTGAGAAGACCGTCTTGAGGGCTCTTTGTGCGAGCTGCTCGATACCAGCAAGCTTTGCGCCGCTACCATAACCGCAAAGTTAATGCGAGAAGTCTCGAGGAAAGCGGCCTTGTTCTTGGGCGCGTTCGATCCGCCAAGAATTCCAACAAGTTGGCCTTGAAGTGGGAAGGCCCTTACCGGGTGAAGCGAGTCGATGGGCTGGCTTGTCGCCTTGAGACGAAGATGGCGCCGGTGAGCAACCACGGAACATTGAGCATCTTCGTAAGTTTTACAGTAAGGCGCGGTTGCCGGAACCTGTTCCGGCAACCACCTTTTGTACAAGTCTTGCCGCTGTTGCATGTAATCCTTTGTACAAAGCCGGGCGCAGAACCCGTGCATATGTAAAGCTCATGTGCTCCGCATATCTTGTCGATTTCATGCTTTCTATTTTTTGCATGTGTTATCTGACACTTTGTGCAGCGCCTACCCCCGGTAAGCAATAACGAGCCGTAAGGCTCCATATCTTTATTTTCTCTTCTTTCTCTTTCTCAAAGAAAGGAAGGTTCCCTCGCACACAAGTTTGCCGGGGGGAAAGGAGAAGATAATGGTGTGGACCAGGCGTCATTCAAGAAAGTTTTGCCTTCTTAGGGCCTTGAGCAGCAAATGCTAAGTTGCCAAAGTTTGAGCAATCAGTTTTAAAATTTTAAGTTATCTTCCTCGAGCGACCGTACTTTGTATGGAAAACCTGTGCGTGGAGGAACCAACTTGTAGCTAGTTAGCCCTTACTTTGTTTGAGTCCGCTCAACAACTTAAGTGAGCTGCGACTAGTTGCGACAAGGTTTCTTGTCGGTGGCGGCACCGCCGACTTCGCTTGACGTCCACACTCAGCGCTTCATGACTAAGGTGCCTGCGCCGACAAGTTCCCTAAAAGCATAGGGCAAAAACATACAAAGGAAGGATTCAAGTAAAGGAAATAACATAGCAATCGATACCCAAAATAAAGTTATATTACAAGATATCTTGTGCGCAGCTCTAATAGATTGTTCTCGTAACATGACCGGCAGCGACAAGAAAAGGAAAAGCAGGCGGCCTAATCTCGCGATCGCCCTCAACCCTCTTGATCTCGCTCACCTTGTCCACAATGGGTGCGACAAGGGTCTTAGCGCTTCGGATCGAGCATCGTGGCAGCTTCTTGAGGACATTGGTGAGGTTGAGGCCGGGTTGCGGAAGGCCACCTTCACCAACACCTTTGAAAAACTCCAGCAGATCGTGTGCAACTCGTCGACCAGTTGCTTTGGGATCCTTTCCGGAGTTATTTGGAGGGCGTCGCCACGCCTTTGAAGAACAAGCTGAGCTTGGCGCTGGGTTGGAGGTTCTCGTCGGAGGATACCGAAATCCTCCATCCCAGTGCGCCCGGCTCCACTGTCGATGGCTGCGGCAACATCCACGAGACCCTTCGTCCGATGCTCCACATTCTCCCTAAAGGTGTTACAGGTGGCGGCAGCACTACTCGGCGGCAGCGCCTCGTCGGCCTTGATACGCTTCTTCAAGGCCACCTCCGCTCCTGGCGCCATCCAGCGTCTTGGTCAAAGTAGCCAGCTTCAACTCAAGATCTGCGTTGGAGTCCTTGGCGGTGCTAAGCTCCTTGCCCTTCTCGGCGAGACTACCCTGCAGCTCGCCAAGGGTGTAGGCGTCCTTCTCGCGCTCATGCTTGAGCGCGGCAAGCTCTTCACCACTCGTCTTGAGATCGGCCTCGGCTGCGCCACCTTCGTCTCCGGCTCCTTCTTGGTGGCCTCGGCAGCTGCGGCGGCATCCTCTGCTTCCTTGAAAGCCCGCTGAATGTTTGCTTTCGCGTAGCAAGCTCCTCCTCGTGGCTATCAAGTTTAACCTTCGCTTCGCCAACTTTCGCTCTCCGCATAAACAGCTCCTCGGCGGCAAGCTGTTGCTCTTCAACTTCAGCCTTCTCGAGGAGAAGGCTTTCCGCTCCTCGGCGAGTTGCTCGCTTCTTCTGCGAGGGCGGAGAAGCTTCTGATTGCGACCCGGAGCTCCTCCGCGCTTCTCGATGTCCACCTTGGCTGCGGCGCGATGAAGCGGCACCGGCTTCGCGGTTGCTCCTCCTCGAGTCGCCGCTTCTGCTGCTTTCGGCGCATCAGCAGCGTCGGCCAGCGAGCGAGCACCTCTCCATCAAGGTTTCTCCATCGACGGCGCCACAGGCTTAGCGCCCGGGGAGCTTGATGAAACGCCATCACCTGCCTTCAAATAGGCGCGGGCTGGGGCTCTTCGGAGACTGGCGCTGCGGCAGCGGCGGAGGGATCGGCGGTCGGCGTAGCTGTTGGTGTACTAAAGTAGGGGTACCTTAGTACCCCGAACTTGTGCATGGGCAGTCGCAGCGTCCCACGGCAAGGCTTGCCAGGCGTCCGCCAAGATCCTCCGCCATTCCCATTCACTGCCATTCAAGAACAAAGTGTTAACTCTGAAGACAAAGCCCCGGCAAGAGGAGCTTGCCGGGAAGGACAAGGCCCCGGCAAAGAGAAGCTTGCCGGGAAGGACAAGACCCCAGCAAGAGGAGCTTGCCGGGAAGGCCAGCCAAGGCGCTTGCCACGGCGAAGCCACCACTCTGTGCCTACGCTCCAGCTCACCCGACGACGTGTTGCCGCAGGATCACTCCTGGTGCGTGGCGGGTGGTCTGTGCAACCTAAGCGGTCGCGGTGGCAGCGAAGGTGACTAGGAGGCCATCGTGGCGATCGGTGGCGCCCCTAACGGTCGTTTCCTGCACTGTTGGAGTGACCGGCCGGGCATTAAATGCTCTTGTCCCCTGTCGTCAGAGTTAGGTAGGGGACACTGTAAATAGTGGTTGTACCAACCCATGTTTTTACCTTTCTACCCCTTTCCCTGCGTTGCCACCTGTCGGTGACCCCTTTAGACTATAAAAAGGAGGCCCGTGCGCACGTAGGGGGGGTTTGGTTGGATCCAGTTTTGGTTCGACTCATTCGAAACCACAGCATACCCACGCTTTCGAGCAAGAACAAATACAAACACAAAGCAGCTGTAGGAGTTTTATCTCTCCGGAGAGCTCCGAAGCGGGGTAAAAATCCCCCGCGCGCCCCCGCCTCGATCCGCTCTGCGCGCGCCCTCCGCTCCCTTGCCGGACCAGAAGGGGCCCCCTTGCCCCATAGGTGCTCGTGCCCCCAAAGCCACGACATCTTTCGCGCGCCAGGTAGGGGAGCGTCGAGGTCGTGCGTACCCGATCCGGCGTCTACGCGCGCTACATCAACATCTTCATCGACATGCCATCGAAAAAAAGGCTTCGGAAGTAGCCGCTCCGTCTGCGACTGCCCTATCGCCACCGGAGCAAACGGGCGGTGGAGTGGACGCCGGCGGAGGAAGCGCGCGGCGGTGGGACTCATGTCGTCACGGGTCCAGGACAAGGCCCGCAAGCCGGCGTCGGATATCCACAGCGCCCCTCTCGGGAGTTTCAAGATGGACAACGCCACGGTGCCCCTCGCACCGTGCTTGCGTTGGAACAAAGGCCAAGCGGTGGTCGCGAGGCGTTCAAGACCAGCGTGCCGCCCGACATCTTTGTACGAGTGAGTGCGGTCACCTGGGCAGTCTTGCTCCTTCCAACCCGGTTGGGAGTCGAGCATATCCGCACCTCGCGTCGCTTCGCCACCGCTGCCCAAGACTCGGAGGAAGCACTAGCCCGAGCCGATTGCTTCTACATTACCCTCGGCGCCGGACAAAATCGGCGGCGGAGGATGACCATTCGAGCCTCGTCGGCCGCCAACACCGACAAGCCCGGCAACCGAGCACATGAAGCCCGGCAAGGCGGCTCGGCGCAAGCCGGCGCCGACAAGACGCTGGGGTGCCACTACCGTGCACTCCCGCCCGAAGGCCAAGATCGCCGACTCGCCGGACCAACCTCGACACCGACTCCACCCGTCGTCGGACCCGCGAGCTCGCCCGCGATCAACACCACGTTCTCCAAACGGCGACCACGAAGCGCTTGTACTGCATCGCGCGCGGCGCGGGAAAGCGGCATCAATCGACCAGCGCTGGGCCCCTGTCGATATGCATGCGCCGGGGAACGGGCGACTTGCGTCTGTGATAGGTTGCCCTGCGTTCACTCGTGAGCTGCGGCAAGTCCGTTGGCCCAGTACCAAGAACTTCAAGCCAAACGTAGCCGAGAAGTACGATGGCAGGATACATCCATCAAAGTTCCTCATCGTCTACACCATCGCGGTGCAGGCTGCGAAGCGCGATGAAAGATCTCGCCAACTACCTCCGTTGGTGCTCAAGCCAACGTCAGATCTTAGCTCATGCACTTGCGGACAGCTCCATTTCTTCGTGGGCGGACCTATGCCATCGGTTTGTCGGCGCATTCACGGTGACCACAAGCCCCATGGCGAAGCGATCTTCATTTGCTTGCCCGGAAGGAAGGAGAATCCTGCACAAGTACATCTGAGATTCAGCCGGTGCGGCGCAACATCGAGCGTCCACCTGCGCGGTTATCAGCGCGTTCCATCGAAACGTGCGTAGCTGCGAGATGAGGAGGAGATGGCGATGTGCAAAATCAGAGATGTCGGCGAGCTATCGCTCTGGCGACAAGTGTGCCGGGAAATTTGAGAAGGGAGCAAAATTCCGGAGAGAATGTAGGAGCAGAAGTGTCGGCGGTGAGGGCGTCCCTCCGGCAAAGAGAAGGCGGGCGGAACAACGAAGAAAGGCTAAGGATGTGCTAGTTGTTGAGCAGTCCGGCAGCGGCGGCTCCGACAAGGCCAAAGCTGGCGACTCCGGCGAGGCCGTGGTGGCCGCCGACAAGCAGGACGGCTCCGACAAGCCGTACTGCAAGATCCATCGCACCAAGGGCCATGACCTCCAAGCATGCAAGAAGGTTGAGCAGATGGCAGAGCTCCAGAAAGCTGAATATGAGCGTCGCGACAAGGAGAAGGCCCGGGAAGGTGGCGGAGGATCCGACAAGAAACTTCCCGCCCGGGGAGGGCGCCGCGGCAAGGCCAAGTGTAACGCCCCAAGACCGGAGCTTCAGATGCCTTCCAGCTATTCCGGGTTTTGTCGTGTGATTTGTTTTATTTTTGCATTGCATCATGTCATCATGCCATCTTGTGTTGCATCTGGGTCATATCAAGTATAGCTTCGTGCTTGCCATGTTGCATTTTGTCATTCATGTTGTTTCCATGAGCATCTTGTCGTACCCTTGTCACCTCTTCAAACCATTGCACCTTCACTTCTCCTTCCTTCCCTTTTCTTACGTTCTTGCAAGTGCCACTTTGCCTCCACCAAAAATGCTCATGTTTTCCCCAAAATTCTAACACCGTGTACCTAGCCTCTCGCCAAATTTCATCTCTTTTGGAATTGTTTTGGTTAAGGTTTAAAATGGTTCAAGTTTGAATTTAATTCAAACTTGAATTATTTCGTCCTTTATAAATCTCAAACTAATTTTATTAAATAGTGAGCATGCTCGGGATCATGAGAATATTCTTATATTTCTCTAGCTCCTCTTCTTTTCCCTACTCTTTCCTTTTGTATCTCATGCGAAAAAAAAAGGAAAGGAAAAGTGCCTCGAGGCCCGGCCGCCCGGCCTCTAAGGCCCAGCCCATGCCGACCTAACCCTAGCCCAAACCCCCTGCCCGCTCCCCATCTCTCCTCCCGATCTCTCCCTCTCGCTCCCTCTGCCCGCCGCCTCTCCCTCTCGATCTCTCCCTCTCACTCGCACGCAAAGGAGCGCCCACACCCATCGCTCGATCTCCTCTCTCCCCTCGACCTCCTCCACCGCGTCGCCGAGGCCGCAGCCAGCGCCTCCATCTCCCTCCTCCGCGCCCACCTGCTCCGTTCCAGCGCCGCCCCTTCAGCGTCCCCACCTCCGTCCAGGGTCCGTGCTCCACCACCGGCGTCCGCCTCGCCTCCTCGAGCGCCCCCGCTCCACCTCGCCCTGCCGTCCCCGTGCCAGGACCACCTCGCCCTTCTCCTCGCCCTGTGCGCCCGACGCTGCTACTCTGCTCCACTCCGCCGCCCCTGCTCCGTCCAGCAAGCGCGCCGCCGCCGCCCACCTCCTTGGTTCGACCAGAGCCGCGCCCGTCCGCCTCGGAGCCGGCCTCCACCGCCTCTTCCCTCACCTGCCACATCCTCCTCCACCTCCGTCCCGCGCCTCTGTCCGTCCATGCTGCCATGAGCCCCGGCGCCCCTTCGCTCTGTTGCACCCTCCGTGATGCCATCTCGTGCTCGCCTCCGACCCGATTCGCTGCCACCGCCTTCCCTCGCGCCTCCATGCGGTTCCCCTCGCCGCACCTCTCCGAGCAGAAGCTTCGCCTCCTCTGCTGTGCGCCAAGTACCACGACTACCGTTGGTGTGCATTTTGTCAAGTCCGACTTCAACAAACGATTAGACGATGAGACGCCAAGTATCATGACATTCGGAGCCCCTTGGAAACGTCAAGTTCGACTACAAAACGTCAAACGTGTACCACTACCGCCGCCCGACGCGTCTGAGCGGTGTACCACGGCGATCATATGCGGCTACGGCGACCGCCAAGACCCTGAACAACTACCGCCGCCGCCGTGTACAACTACTTCCACGACGACCCGTGAACAACGACTTCCACTACGCCGTGTACGACTACTTCCCTCTACGAAACCCGAACCGTCCCGTTTGAACGCTTCGAAGGTATAACCCGAGACGACCGCGATGAGATGCACCGTTTTCACCATGTCCGAATTGTCCTTGCATGTTCCTTCCTCGTTTGCCATGCCGCTGTCCCGTGGGAATCCGGGATCACCCCGCCATCCATGCACGCATCCGCACACCTCCTTTTGCATCGGTATCTCCTGAAGCTACCGGAACCGATATGATGCCGTGGCATCATTTTCGGATATGTTGCCGTGGCACCATTTCCTTTTTGCCGCCGTGGCACCCTTTTCGTTTCGCCGCCGTGGCACCCTTTTTGTTCCGCCATGGCTACAAATGCTTCATATCATGCTCATGTCAACATTTTCATAAAATTGCATAAAACTTGTTCATGTCATCCGCATCATAATAACAACAATTAAAATGTTTAAATTGTGTTTGCATTAATTGCTAAATAACACATGGGGATTTTCCGGAAGTGTTGTTTTTGTTTCCGGCCTCATTTAAACTTGCCTAAATTGTTAGTTTAATTATGCCTCACCACCTTCCATGTTTAACAACATTTAATATTATTGAGTAGCTTATAACAAGAGAGAACTAAATAATTGATGTGGTGTTTCGTCAATATGCAACTCGTTGCATATTGGGCTCCATTTAATTTGTAAGTTTGTTTTGTGCACTTTGCCATGTCACGCCTCTTTAAACCGGACATGCATCATACTTGTTTGCGCATCATGCCACGTTTATGTGATGGTTGTTTACTATGTTGTTTGTTTCTTTCCGGGTTGCTTCTCTCGTTAGCTTCGGTTTCGTTCCGGAGTTGTGAGGATTCGTTCGACTACGTCCGTTTGTCTTCTTCATGGAATCGTTCTTCTTCCTTGCGGGATTTCAGGCAAGATGATCATACCCTCGAAATCACTTCTATCTTTGCTTGCTAGTTTGCTCGCTCTTTTGCTATGCCAATGCTACGATGCCTACCATTTGCTTGTCAGCCTCCCAAATTGCCATGAACCCCTAACCTTTGACACCATTCCTAGCAAACCGTTGTTTGGCTATGTTACCGCTTTGCTCAGCCCCTCTTATAGCGTTGTTAGTTGCAGGTGAAGATTGAAGTTTGTTCCTTGTTGGAACATGGAGATGTTGTTCCTTGTTGGAACATGTTTACTGTCGCGGCCGGATGGGTGGCGCGGCACCTATGGGGCCGGGGCCCCTTCGTGTGTTGATGCAGGCGGAGGCTGCGGAGAAGCGGATCGAGGCGTCTGTGAGATTTTACCCAGCCGGGCGCGATGGTCGCGTAAAACCCTCTTGCTGCATTGTGTTGTATTGTGCCGGGAGCTTGAAGAGCTACGATGGTGGCTTCAGCGTGAGAGTTGCGAACGGTCGAACCCCCTTCGTTGTGCATGGGCCTCCTTTTATAGGGCAAGGGTCACCGGCAGTGTCAGCGTGAGTAGAGGGGTAAAAGCGTAAAGGGGTGGTAGCTGGAGCAGTCTTGGAGCAGTCAGACTCGATGCTTTCTACCTACTTTTGTGAGAGGGGACAAGGGCATTAAATGCCCGTCGCCGTCGCCAAAAGCTCCGCCATTCGTCTTCTTTCGCCCGGCGGCGAAGCCACCACATGAGTGCCACCGCATTCTTCATGCAGCTGACCACCGCCCGCAGCTCTGGAGAAGGCTGGAGGCGGCGCGTGGGCAAATGAGCTGGAGTGCGGACACGTAGCACAGCTCTTCCGGCAAGCTCCTTGCGGGCCTTGATCTTGCGGGCAGGGGGCTTGCCAGACTCTGTGACTTGCCGCCCGGGTCCTCGCCCGGAAGCGTCGCGAAGCGCCGAGGCGTGACTTCGTGATGTGATCTTTGGTCCTCCGGCAGGCTCCTCTCATGGGGATCTGTCAGGAATAACGTAACCTTGAGCACTGGAATGGCCTTCCGGCAAGCTCCTCTTGCGGGGTCTTGAGTTTCTATCTTATATACTTTGTTCTTGAGCGGCTTGGTGTGGGCGGAGATGGTCTCCGGCAAGCATTTGATGGATCTGGTTGCGGGGGGCTGGGGCTGCCCGTGCACAAGTTGAAGTCTTGAGGTACCCCTACCTTAGCTCTACCGACATTTACTTGTTGGGATATCACAATATCTCTTATATTATTAATGCATCTATATATTTGGTAAAGGGTGGAAGGCTCGGCCTTATGCAGTGTTTTGTTCCACTCTTGTCGCCCTAGTTTCCGTCATACGGTGTTATGTTCCCGGATTTTGTGTTCCTTCTGCGGTCGGGTGATTTATAGGACCCCCGACGGTTCGCTTTGAATAAAACTTGTCCAGCAAGGCCCAACATTGACTTTTACCATTTGCCTCACCTAGCCCTTTTTCCCTTGGGTTTCGGAGCCCAAGGGTCATCTTTATTACCCCGGGCGGTGCTCGTTGTGAGTGCTGGTCCAAACCGTCGACCGCCGGTGACCACGAGGCAACTCTGGGCTGGCCTACGGAAGTTTGGACAATCCGGTGTGCCCTAAGAGCGAGATATGTGCAGCTCCTATCGGGTTGTCGGCACATTGGCGGCTTTGCTGGTCTTGTTTTACCATTGTCGAAATGTCTTGATGTCGGGATACCGAGTCGATCGAGTGTCTTGGGTGAAGGTCTATTCCTTCGTTGATCGCGAGAGCTTGTCATGGGCTAAGTTGGGACACCCTGCGCAGGTATAAACTTTTCGAGCCGTGCCCGCGGTTATGTGGCAGATGGGAATTTGTCAATGTCGGTTGTAGAAAACCGAAGTTGACCTTAATTAAAATACATCAACGCGTGTGTTACCGTGATGGTCTCTTTCCGTGGTCGGGAAGTGAATTCTGATGTTGGAGTTATGCTTGGCGTAGGTTGTTATAGGATCACTTCTTGATCATACTTTTATCGACCGTGCATTGCCTTCTCTTCTCGCTCTCATTTGCGTATGTTAGCCACCATATATGCTAGTAAACTTGCTGCAGCTCCACCTCATGCCTTTACCTTACCCATAAGCTTAAATAGTCTTGATCTCGCGGGTGTGAGATTGCTGAGTCCTCGTGGCTCACGGATACTTCAAAACCAGTTTGCGGTGCCTATGTTACCGGCGGTGGCGCAACCAAGCTCAAGGAGGAGCTCAATGAAGATCTTGCCCTTTGTGTTGTTTCGTTCTAGTTGATCGATAGTGGAGCCCAGTTGGGGTCGATCGGGGACCCTTTATGCATTTGGGGTTCTTCTTTTATTTTGGTTCGTAGTCGGACCTTGATTGTATCTTGATGATGTAATGCTTTATTCATGTAATTGTGTGAAGTGGCGATTGTAAGCCAACTATGTATCTCTTTCCTTATGTATTACATGGGTTGTGTGAAGATTACCTCACTTGCGACATTGCTTTCAATGCGGTTATGCCTCTAAGTCGTGCCCGACCGTGGGAGATATAGCCGCATCGAGGCGTTACAAGTTGGTGTCGAGCCATCCCGACCTTAAGAGCCCCTTTGCTTGATCGTTTTAGTGGCGAGTTGTGTCTAGAAAAATGTTTTGAGTCATTTAGGATTATATATATCGGAGAGTTTAGGAATTCTTTTTACTCCCGGTCCTTGACCTTACGGTGAGGTATCTGGCGTAGATGTTTTGACTTTCCTCTTCTCAAATTTCACTAAATTTTTTTTTAGGATCACGCGGGTATCTTGGGATCGTTCGATATTCTTATGGCGAGAACATTGTTCTTGGTGCCTCGACATTTAGGGGTTGTGGCGGTGTCCGGGAGTTGAGCTCCGAGGTGTTGTCGTCATAATTTTATCGTTGCAGTTCGGAATACGAGTTTAATGCGCCGACATCGAAAATCTCTTTTATGCAGTTGTTGGTGAGATAACCCGCTAACCTTGATCTTGAGGTGAGTGCGGGGAGTATTGCCATGACTTCATTATAACGGATGCTTTTGAAGGTTGAGGTACCACGATTTCGAAGGTTTCTTGGTTATGTGTTGTGGATGGATACAATTGGATGTAGGGATTGTTAGTTTGGGTGAGATATATTGCTCCTGTATCCCCAACACCAGATTGCATAACCGAAAGTTTGGGAGTTTATAGGTGGGAATTCAAGTAGCTCTTAGGATATCTTTCCGGCGGATGTATGATATGAAATTGGGGTTCGACGTCTAGTGGTCCGCCTATTCACGGTTGGTTTCTGATGGTCTCGTTGTGTCTTAAAGAGTCCTTGGCTATGCCGACTCGGGGGCCTTCATATGTCATGTGCCTTGCCTTGTACATGATGGTGCTGTCTGATCGAGCCGTGTAGGCCCCACCACGAAAACTTGGACGAAATCTCTATCATATGTTTGTTCGGCTTATTCGCAAGCCAGATCCTTTGTTTTTGTTTTGAGTTGTGGTATTCGAGTTGCTTCAATGTCAAGTGTTGATTCCATACCTTTCCGAAACGGTGTTCTCATACTCCGATGTGAATACCAATCCTTCTCGAATCGAGATTGTTATGTCAATCCTTTTCAACCGGCGTGTTTCTCTTCAAGTGGATCCGATCACTTCAACATCTGCAAGACCAATTATCATTTCTTCTCAACGGTGTTTGTTTCATCTGTCTCCAAGTTGCCTTTGTTCTTTCCCGCCCTCCCACCCTTTTTCTTCAAGGACACAGATTTCTTAATCCAGTATCCATTTATTCATGTGAAGTCTCTTCACTCTTTTCAATCAATGTTCTTATCCGGTGATTACCCATGAAGATGCTCAACAGCTTCAAGTTCATCATCCTTCATTGTTGTTTCTTCTCCGGTGGATTCAAGTCAAGTTTTGTTGATCATACCTTTTTCCTCATTTCAATGTCTTCTCTTACCAGTGCACCTCATTATCATTCTACTTCTCGCTATTTGTTATTCCGGAGTGCTCAAGATATCTAGAAGATTCGTGTTTCCACTCTGCATTCGTTCAAGCCCTTTTGAGATTGGTATCTCATTCAAGTCATTTAATTCAACCGGTGCAATTTCTCTTTAAAATCATTTTCAACGGTGTTTTCTTTTGAGTGGGCCCTAACCCACAGGTCTTTTCCCAGGATCTTACCTGGCTCTTCTAATTCTCCCGGAGCTATTCTCTAATTCTTTTCAAAGTTTGACGTAAGAATGAGTTATCATCAGTCAAATGCTTTTCTCCAAGATCTTTCAAATTCTTTTCATAGTTGGCTCAACCTTTTCGTTTTTGATTCTTCCGGTGTGCCTCAATTATTCTTGGTGGTGTTTCTCGTTGTCATTCTCATCATTTGAAGACCGAAGAAGAGTTTTCTCTTTAATCTTGCTCTATTCTCTTCAAGATTCATGGTGCTAGCTTGTTGCCATCCTCTCATAATTGTTTTCGATTGTGAGAATCTTTTTCACCCATCCGGAGCATTTTAGGAGTCTTTTCAGTTTCATTCTTTGAAGCCCATCTTCTCAGTATTATTCATTCAAGCTTTCAGCTCTCGTTCTCCAAATCATACCGGTGCATCATTCAAGTATTCTCTAATCAGCTCGTGATCTATTCGTTCAATTGTATCTAAATACCCTCAAGTATCTTCATTCATTTTGCAATTCTTCCCGGTGATTTGTGCATTTGCTACGTTCAATTTCAATTCTTACGGTGGTTCGTTCAAGATCTCTCTTCCTTGTTCATCATATCAATTCATTTGTTGTTCCAATCCTACCGGTGGTTCGTTGAAGACCTTCTCAAGTTTTGATATATCTCTTTTAATCCTTTCTACGAGAATAAGTAGTATGCCAAATCCGTTGATTGTCATCAATTTAATTGGTGAAGGATAAGCATAACATAATTCTTATTCTTGTTCATCCAAGTGATTAATTCTTTTCTTCCGGAGATTGTTCATGATGAAGTAATTCTCGGTTTCATTTGTTTCATCTTCTCTTTTTCCCGGAGTTCCAAGCTCTAACTATCACGGAGATCCATCTAAATCATTGCAAGGATTCACCTTGTGTTTTCAACTTCTCTTTCTTTCTATCGCCCTTTTGTTTACCGGAGTTCTTCATGGAGGTTCTACATGGTGGTTCACCAAGGATTCTTTTCTTTCTTCAATTGTTCATCAAGATTTCTCTCGAAGTTATGATCCGCCAAGCTATACTCTAAGATAAGCATGGTGCTTAACACATGTTTTGTTTTGAGGAGTTCAAGTATTCTTCAGCATGCATTCCGAAGTGCAATTCTTTCTACCTTATCTCTTGAGATGGTGATATATCATTCTTGATAATTTCCATTCATGTTTCGTGATTCACATGTTGTCAAGAATGAGGTATTTTAAATCCATCATTTTCTCTTTGTTCAAGAGATCTTTTCGACCAATCAACTTCTTCGTTGGAGTTATCTTGTGTCAGATTTCACCTAAGGCCTTCCCTAAGGAATGTTGCTATTTTGGTGCTTATTAATGACCCAATTTATCTATTTTCCATCTTGATGGAACAAGCTTTCATCTCTTCGTTAATCTCAAGCATGCAATTGTTTCCGTTACTGGCCGGTTGTCACCTCATTATTTTCAGTTGTCTTCCATAAGCCCACAACAAGCTTGTTCTTTCCGTTGTTGGTTTTCCAACAACTCCATTCTAACCTTCTTGGAAGGGTGCTTTCCAAGCTCATTCATGGCAGAAGTTGGCATTTTCTTCTCCATTCTTTTATTTCAATGATCTACTTCTATTCTTTCTTACGGAGGCATTGTGATGTTGCTCTTTTCACTTATCATCTTGATTGTGAGGATCGTGTTCTTTTCGTGCTTATCCATTTAACCGGAGTGTCGTGTCCTCTTTCAAGTTCTTTTCATCTTATGAAGTCTTGCATCTCTTTTCAGCTTGGAGTCTTTGTCCGATTTTGATTTTCCTTATTCCTTTTTTATCTCGTTTTAACCGGAGTGGTTTCGAATTCTATCTTGTCCATTAAACTCTTGATTCATGTCTTTGCAACCTTCAAGTCCTCGTAATGTTCCTTGTTCCTCTTTTCTAACAGATTGTTTGCGATCTCGTTCATCTCTGTTGTACTCTTTCTTTTAAATTGCTCAACCTCTCAAGGTTCATGGTTTCACTCGTTGGTCAAAGAAGCAACTTAGTTTTACCTCTTCTCTTTCTCTTCCGTTTTCCCTCCGGTGCCATCCTAGATCTCAGGACGAGATCCTCTCGTAGTGGTGGAGTGTTGTAACGCCCCAAGACCGGAGCTTCAGATGCCTTCCAGCTATTCCGGGTTTTGTCGTGCGATTTGTTTTATTTTTGCATTGCATCATGTCATCATGCCATCTTGTGTTGCATCTGGGTCATATCAAGTATAGCTTCGTGCTTGCCATGTTGCATTTGTCATTCATGTTGTTTCCATGAGCATCTTGTGCGTACCCTTGTCACCTCTTCAAACCATTGCACCTTCACTTCTCCTTCCTTCCCTTTTCTTACGTTCTTGCAAGTGCCACTTTGCCTCCACCAAAAATGCTCATGTTTTCCCCAAAATTCTAACACCGTGTACCTAGCCTCTCTGCCAAATTTCATCTCTTTTGGAATTGTTTTGGTTAAGGTTTAAAATGGTTCAAGTTTGAATTTAATTCAAACTTGAATTATTTTATGTCCTTTATAAATCTCCAAACTAATTTTATTAAATAGTGAGCATGCTCAGGATCATGAGAATATTCTTATATTTCTCTAGCTCCTCTTCTTTTTCCCCTACTCTTTCCTTTTGTATCTCTGTCTGAAAAAAAAAGGAAAGGAAAAGTGCCTCCCAGGCCCAGCCGCCGGCCTCTAAGGCCCAGCCCGCAGCCGACCTAACCCTAGCCCAAACCCCCCTGCCCGCTCCCCATCTCTCCCTCCCGATCTCTCCCTCTCGCTCACTCTGCCCGCCGCCTCTCCCTCTCGATCTCTCCCTCTCATTCGCACGCAGAGGAGCGCCCACACCCATCGCTCGATCTCCTCTCTCCCCCTCGACCTCCTCCACCGCGTCGCCAGGCCGCAGCCCGCGCCTCCATCTCCCTCCTCCGCGCCCACCTGCTCCGTTCAGGCGCCGCCCTTCGGCGTCCCCACCTCCGTCCGAGTCCGTGCTCCACCACGGCGTCCGCCTCGCCTCCTCGGCGCCCGCTCCACCTCGCCTGCCGTCCCGTGCCAGGACCAC
Organism: Aegilops speltoides; assembly: GCA_021437245.1. Taxonomy (NCBI): domain Eukaryota; kingdom Viridiplantae; phylum Streptophyta; class Magnoliopsida; order Poales; family Poaceae; genus Aegilops; species Aegilops speltoides. The sequence continues at coordinate 24,729 of JAHHZJ010003646.1, forward strand.
CTCGCCCTTCTCCTCGCCCTGTGCGCCCGACGCTGCTACTCTGCTCCACTCTGCCGCCCCTGCTCCGTCCAGCAAGCGCGCCGCCGCCGCCCTCCTCCTTGGTCCGACCAGAGCCGCGCCCGTCCGCCTCGGAGCCGGCCTCCACCGCCTCTTCCCTCACCTGCCACATCCTCCTCCACCTCCGTCCCGCGCCTCTGTCCGTCCATGCTGCCATGAGCCCCGGCGCCCCTTCGCTCTGTTGCACCCTCCGTGATGCCATCTCGTGCTCGCCTCCGACCCGATTCGCTGCCACCGCCTTCCCTCGCGCCTCCATGCGGTTCCCCTCACCGCACCTCTCCGAGCAGAAGCTTCGCCTCCTCTGTTGCGCGCCAAGTACCACGACAACCGTTGGTGTGCATTTTGTCAAGTTCGACTTCAACAAACGATTAGACGATGAGACGCCAAGTACCACGACATTGGGCCCTTGGAAGCGTCAAGTTCGACTACAAAGCGTCAAGCGTGTACCACTACGCGCCGCCCGACGTCTCTGAGCGGTGTACCACGACAATCATATGCGGCTACGACGACCGCCAAGACCACGAACAACTACCGCCCGCCGCCGTGTACAACTACTTCCCGGCGACCCGTGAACAACGACTTCCACTACGCCGTGTACGACTACTTCCCTCTACGAAACGCGAACCGTCCCATTTGAACGCTTCGAAGGTATAACCCGAGACGACCGCGATGAGATGCACCGTTTTCACCATGTCCGAATTGTCCTTGCATGTTCCTTCCTCGTTTGCCATGCCGCCGTCCCATGGGAATCCGGGATCACCCCGCCATCCATGCACGCATCCGCACACCTCCTTTTGCATCGGTATCTCCTGAAGCTACCGGAACCGATATGATGCCGTGGCATCATTTTCGGATATGTTGCCGTGGCACCATTTCCTTTTTGCCGCCGTGGCACCCTTTTCGTTTCGCCGCCGTGGCACCCTTTTTGTTCCGCCATGGCTACAAATGCTTCATATCATGCTCATGTCAACATTTTCATAAAATTGCATAAAACTTGTTCATGTCATCCGCATCATAATAACAACAATTAAAATGTTTAAATTGTGTTTGCATTAATTGCTAAATAACACATGGGGATTTTCCGGAAGTGTTGTTTTTGTTTCCGGCCTCATTTAAACTTGCCTAAATTGTTAGTTTAATTATGCCTCACCACTTGCCATGTTTAACAACATTTAATATTATTGAGTAGCTTATAACAAGAGAGAACTAAATAATTGATGTGGTGTTTCGTCAATATGCAACTCGTTGCATATTGGGCTCCATTTAATTTGTAAGTTTGTTTTGTGCACTTTGCCATGTCACGCCTCTTTAAACCGGACATGCATCATACTTGTTTGCGCATCATGCCACGTTTATGTGATGGTTGTTTACTATGTTGTTTGTTTCTTTCGGGTTGCTTCTCTCGTTAGCCGGTTTCGTTCGGAGTTGTGAGGATTCGTTCGACTACGTCCGTTTGTCTTCTTCATGGAATCGTTCTTCTTCCTTGCGGGATTTCAGGCAAGATGATCATACCCTCGAAATCACTTCTATCTTTGCTTGCTAGTTTGCTCGCTCTTTTGCTATGCCAATGCTACGATGCCTACCATTTGCTTGTCAGCCTCCCAAATTGCCATGAACCCCTAACCTTTGACACCATTCCTAGAAAACCGTTGTTTGGCTATGTTACCGCTTTGCTCAGCCCCTCTTATAGCGTTGTTTGTTGCAGGTGAAGATTGAAGTTTGTTCCTTGTTGGAACATGGAGATGTTGTTCCTTGTTGGAACATGTTTACTTGTTGGGATATCACAATATCTCTTATATTATTAATGCATCTATATATTTGGTAAAGGGTGGAAGGCTCGGCCTTATGCAGTGTTTTGTTCCTCTTACCGCCCTAGTTTCCGTCATACGGTGTTATGTTCCCGGATTTTGCGTTCCTTCTGCGGTCGGGTGATTTATAGGACCCCCGACGGTTCGCTTTGAATAAAACTTGTCCAGCAAGGCCCAGCGTTGACTTTTACCATTTGCCTCACCTAGCCCTTTTTCCCTTGGGTTTAGGAGCCCAAGGGTCATCTTTATTACCCCGGGCGGTGCTCGTTGTGAGTGTTGGTCCAAACCGTCGACCGCCGGTGACCACGAGAGCAACTCTGGGCTGGCCTACGGAAGTTTGGACAATCCGGTGTGCCACGAGCGAGATATGTGCAGCTCCTATCAGGATTTGTCGGCACATTCGGAGTGACTTTGCTGGTCTTGTTTTACCATTGTCGAAATGTCTTGATGTCGGGATACCGAGTCGATCGGAGTGTCTTGGGTGAAGGTCTATTCCTTCGTTGATCGCGAGAGCTTGTCATGGGCTAAGTTGGGACACCCTGCAGGGTATAAACTTTCGAGAGCCGTGCCGCGGTTATGTGGCAGATGGGAATTTGTTAATGTCGGTTGTAGAAAACCGAAGTTGACCTTAATTAAAATACATCAACGCGTGTGTTACCGTGATGGTCTCTTTCCGTGGTCAGGGAAGTGAACATAGTGTTGGAGTTATGCTTGACGTAGGTTGTTATAGGATCACTTCTTGATCATACTTTTATCGACCGTGCTTTGCCTTCTCTTCTCGCTCTCATTTGCGTATGTTAGCCACCATATATGCTAGTCGCTTGCTGCAGCTCCACCTCATGCCTTTACCTTACCCATAAGCTTAAATAGTCTTGATCTCGCGGGTGTGAGATTCTTTGAGTCCTCGTGGCTCACGGATCGTCAAAACCAGTTTGCGGTGCCTATGTTACCGAAAGCGGTGGCGCAACCAAGCTCAAGGAGGAGCTCGATGAAGATCTTGCCCTTTGTGTTGTTTCGTTCTAGTTGATCGATAGTGGAGCCCGGTTGGGGTCGATCGGGGACCCTTTATGCATTTGGGGTTCTTCTTTTATTTTGGTTCCGTAGTCGGACCTTGATTGTATCTTGATGATGTAATGCTTTATTCATGTAATTGTGTGAAGTGGCGATTGTAAGCCAACTATGTATCTCTTTCCCTTATGTATTACATGGGTTGTGTGAAGATTACCTCACTTGCGACATTGCTTTCAATGCGGTTATGCCTCTAAGTCGTGCTTCGACACGTGGGAGATATAGCCGCATCGAGGGCGTTACACCAAGCAGCGGCAAGGAGATAGACCTCCCCGTGGCCGCGACAAGGACGAAGGAGAAGATGAGGATGATGAGATGGATGAGGATGAGACCGACGAACAAGAGTTTCAGAAGGCTACGGAGGTTTTGTGCGTTGATGGCGGCGCTTCTCTGCACACCTCGCACCGTCAACTCAAACAGTGGGTGAGGGAGGTCAATGCAGCAGAACCATCAGTCGAATCGCACAAGCCCCTGAAGTGGTCCAGCACACCCATCGTCTTTGATGTTGAGGATCACCCTGATCGCATCACTGTGGTCGGGTGCTTGCCGATGTTGGTTTCACCAACCATCCGCAACCTCAAGGTCACAAGGATGTTGGTTGACGGCGGGGCCGGCCTAAATCTGATCTCTTCCGCGGTGCTCAACAAGCTCCAAATCCCGACAATGAGCTCGAAGAGGCAGGCACTTTTCAAGGGATCAACCGGGAAGGAGCAAGCGAAGGGATGATCCTGCTTGCCCGATAACTTTTGGGCGAGCTGAACTTCGGAGACGAGAGAGTCACATTTGATGTTGTTGATTTCCCATTGCCCTAGAATGGGATACTCGGCCGTCGAGCGCTCGCCAAGTTCATGTCAGCCTCTCACTATGCATACAATGTGCTCAAGATGCCTGGTCCGATAAGCGTTATTTCTGTCCATGGTGACAAGAAAGATGCGCTTATCTGTACCGACAAGATCTACCGGGAAGCCGCAGCCGCAGCAGAACGCAAACCACTTGCCGCTGAAGCTCCCGGGGGGAAGAAGAAGAAGACCAAGTCCGACAAGAGTAGCTCTGATGCCCACTCCGGAAAGCGCACCTCTTCAGAGTGCTGCGCTACCATTGAGGACGCACCATCGAGCTCCACCGGCAAGTACAAGAAGGCAAAGACAGCTTCACCAGAGACCAAGAAAGTGGCCGCCAAGGAGGACGACACTGGTGGTACCTTCACCATCAGTGCCACGCTTGATCCTAAATAGGAAAGCGCGCTCGTTGCTTTCCTGCGGGCGAATATCGATGTGTTTTGCATGGCAACCATCCGATATCCCCGGTGTTCCTAGGAAAGTAATTGAGCACCACCTTGCCGTCTGTCCTCACGCGCGGCCCGTCAAGCAGAGAGTCAGGAAACAAGCAATGGAGCGTCAAGAGTTCATTGCAGAGGAGATCAAGAAATTGGAAGCAGCAGGTTTGGTCGAGGGTACTCTATCCAGCGTGGTTAGCCAATCCGATAGTCATCGCCAAAGCAAATGGGAAATGGAGGCTTTGTATTGACTTCACTGATGTTAATAAAGCTTGTCCCAAGGATCCATTTCCCTTGCCGTGCATTGACCAGATTGTCGACTCCACGGCAGGATGTGATCTGCTTTCATTCCTTGATGCATACTCGGGATATCATCAGATCTTCATGGCGAAGAGGATGAAGAAAATCGCATTCATTACTCCATGTAGCACGTCTTGCTTTGTCGGATGCCTTTCGGACTAAAGAATGCTGGTTCAACGTTTGCAAGAGTAGTCAGCCATGCTTTTGAGCCACAGTTGCACAGAAATGAGAAGCTTACATGGATGACATAGTGGTCAAGAGCAAGGACAAAGAGACTCTGATCCAAGATTTGGACGAGACTTTTGCAAATCTGTGCAAGATCAACCTCAAGTTGAACCCTGAGAAGTGCGTGTTTGGAGTTCCTTCCGGCAAGCTTCTCGGATTCTTTGTATCTCAGAGGGGGATCAAAGCCAATCCTGACAAGATCAAGGCCATCGAGCAGATCGAAGCCCCGAAGCGCGTCAAGGATGTGCGAAGGCTTGCCGGCTGTGTTGCTGCTCTCAGTAGGTTCATCTCTAAATCTGCTGGCGCGCCCTGCCATTTTCAAAATTTTGAAAAAGGCAGGTCAATGAAATGGACTCGGAGCGGAGGCTGCGCTGCGAGACTGAAGAGATACCTATCCTCGACTCAACACTTGTCGCACCTAAGCCACAAGAGAAGTTGCTGCTATATCTAGCGGCAACCAATCAAATGGTTAGTGCTGCGTTAGTAGCGGAGAGGAGGCGGATGATGAGCCGGCAACGCATGACAAGCGAGTCGATGACAAGCTGGGGCTTCCCGACAAGTTACAGCTCCGGCGAGATGGATCTGTCTGATTGCGGAAGAAAAGCAGAAGAAGATGGTGCAGCGCCCGGTTTGCCGTCGGTTCCCTTCTGCGAGGCTAGATCAAGGTACTACGGTGTGCGAAGTTGCTTTCGGCCTTCTCATGGCCTCGAGGAAGCTGCACCATTACTTTCAAGCGCATGAGATCACGAGTTGTCACTCGCTTTCCGTTGAAGAGGATCTTGCAAAATCCGAAGCAGCAGGCGGGATTGTCGAGTGGGCGGTGGAACTGTCAAGCTTTGGCCTCAAGTTTGAAAGTACTTCAACTATTCGAGCCGAGCATTGGCAGAATTCATAGCAGAGTGGGCGTAACACGATGAACAAATTCGGAGAAGAGCATCCCGACAAGGTAGCGAGCAAGGAATGGATCATGTACTTTGATGGTGCCTTCTCGCTGCAAAGGCGCGGTCTTGGGCATACTACTTGTCGCACCCAACGGAGAGCACCTCAAGTATGTGGTCCAAATGCACTTTCCCAAGGAGCAAGCAACAAACAATACTGCAGAGTATGAAGGATTGCTTGCCAGACTCGGGATCGCGGCAGAACTTGGGATCAAGAAGCTTATTGTCAGGGGTGACTCACAGCTTGTCGTCCGCCAAGTTAATAAAGATTATCAGAGTCCGTTGATGGAAGCCTACATTGATGAATTAAGGAAGCTGGAAGAACATTTTGACGGCCTGCAGATGGAACATGTTCCAAGAGCTCATAATGACATTGCAGATGGCTTGTCAAAATGCGCCGCACTTAAGTTACCTATGGAACCAGGGATTTTTGTGCTCAAGCTGACTCAGCCATCAGTAACACCATCAACTGGACAGATCAGGAAGAGAAAGTTGGTAACTGGCGACTATTTTCCGGCAGAGCTCCCTGAAGCCGCCGCCAAGAAGGTCCCCAGGATCAACACAGAAAGTGCTGAGGAGCAGTTTGCTCCGACAAGCCCTAGGGTTTGTTTCGTTGAAGTAGACACTCCGGCAAGTTGTGTCTCGACACGCTTGCCGGGAGCATCACGCTCGGCGGGATCGATTCTAGCCGTGAAGCGGATGTTCCGCAGCAACATTGCGCCTTTAGTCCTTGTTGTTGAGCCACAAGCTCGACATGGGCACAGCAGATAGTCCATTTCCTTGAGACGGAGAACTTCCGAAGAGCAAGAAGAAGCGAGAAAGTAGCCCGGCAATCAAGTATGTACCAGTTTGTCGATGACATCTTTATGCAGAAGAAGATTCAGCGAGTGAAATTGAAGTGCATTTCTCGGGAAAAAGGACAAGAGCTGTTGGCGAGATATACGGAGGCATATGTGGTCACCACATTGGCGCAAGAGCACTTGCCAAGCAAAGCTTTCGGCAAGGTTTCTTTTGTCCGACAGCCCTCCGGGATGCAATGCACAAGTAACCAAGTGTGAAGCGTGCAGTTCCACTCCAGCGGATACATCAACCAGCGCAAGCTTTCAAACAATCCCTTTATCCGGCCATTTTTGATGCAGGGGCTCGACATCCTCGGCCCCTTTCCCGAGCTGTCGGGGCTTTGAGTACTTATGCGTTGCGATCGACAAGTTCACAAAGTGGCACGAAGTGGAACGGTGAGAAAGGTGACAACACGATCGGTGATCAAGTTCTTGGTCAATTGTTTGCCGTTTGAGTCCCTAACGGGATCATCACCGACAACGGCACACAATTCACGAGCCGCCTTGTCGGTGTCAAAACCAGCGGATCTCGGGTAGGGGTCCCGAACTGTGCGTCTTGGCGGATGGTAACGAGGAGGCGAGGACACAATGTTTTTACCGAGTTCAGGCCCTCTCGATGGAGGTAAAACCCTATGTCTGCTTGATTAATATTGATGATATGGGTAGTACAAGAGTAGATCTACCACGAGATCAAGGAGGCTAAACCTAGAAGCTAGCCTATGGTATGATTGTTGTAATGTATGTTTGTCCTATGGACTAAGGCCCTCCGGTTTATATAGACACGGGAGGCTAGGGATTACAAGTCGGTTACAATGGTAGGAGATCTACATATCCGTATCGCCAAGCTTGCCTTCCACGCCAAGGAAAGTACCTTGGGACACGGCGAGTCTTCAATCTTCTATCTTAAGTGATGCAGGAGTCCGGCAGATAATGATAGTCCGGCTGTCGAACACCCCTAGTCGGGACTCCTCGGTAGCCCGAACCAGGCTTCAATGATGACAAGTCCAGCGCGTTTATAGTCTTCGGCGTTGCAAGGCGGGTTCTCCCTTCAAATTCCATGTACCAGCCGAATAGTGCTCGGCTTCATCTCGAATACTGTGTTCCTCAGCTTCCAGGCCAAATAATGGCCCTCTTCCACGCGTCGCACGAATGCGAAAAGTCAGGGCGCCTTTTGCATGTCACCCCCTAATTTGTGCGAGTCGTCCGCCTATTAAAGTGGCTAGAATCCAGATCTAAACCGCACCATCTTCCTCCCGCGTATACTTCATCGAAGTGCCTCAGACCTAGAAATCCATTCCACCATGGATCGTCAACGCGGCTCTTCTTCACGCGCTCCCAGCCCACCGCTGGGGAGTTGGAGGAGGTGCTCTATCTCGCACAATGAGCTAGTGAAGCTCCAAATGGAGGGTTTCTCCTCCGGCCTTCATGGTTCGGTCAAGGCGGACTGGTTACTATCAAGGTGGGAGGCGGCGGAGGACACTCCAAGCCCCAATAAGGGGGGCGAGTGTGCTTTGTCCTCTATCGATAAGGGGCTCGGTTTCCAATACATCCATTCCTCCGCGGGCTCCTGAAGTTCTATGGACTCCAGCTCCACCACCTTCGCCCGCTTTTGTGCTGCATATCGCGGAGCTCGTAGCTCTTTG